>NC_069485.1:23009198-23030467 GCF_026875155.1 Cherax quadricarinatus
TAATTTTAATTTTTAAAAAAACTTTTTAAAATTACTAAAAAATAATAAAAATTAATTTTAATTAATTTTTTATTTCAGGTGTTTTGAAGGGTATTCAATCTCCTTTACCATTACTTTTTTACTTTCTTTTCCTCATTCTACCTTTCCATTACTTTTTTTCTTTCTTTCTCCCTTTTTTAAACCTACTTCTTTTCCTTCTCTTTCTCGGCCTTTATCTCAAAAAAAAAAAAAAAGGGAAATTTTGATAAAAATAGATTGCTGATGATTTTGAGGAAGATATTGCATTAATAAATAACATTGCTATAAGTGGAGCTAAATATTAATCATTTATATTTTAATGTAAGTTCGCTGTTCGTAATGTGAAACTCACTGTTAATAAAAGGTTTAAAGGAAGACGTTATTGTAAAATGAATTTTACTACAACAAAAACAGAAGAGAATGAAACTCTTTAAAAAAAACAGAAGGGATAAAAACTATACTAAAAAGAAAAGATCAAACAGCAAAAACAGAAGTGGATAAAACTATAAAAAAAGGGACACGGGAAATAAAATTTAAAAGTGGTGTCTTTTAAAAGAAAATATGAAGGTTTAAAAAGTAGCAAACCTTTAAACAAAAATTGTTTTTAAATTTTAAAAGAAAATGAAACTTTAAAAAGAGTTAATTTAAAAAACTAATAGAAATATAGATTCAATGTTTGTGTCTTAAATTTTAAGGAAAATTTGAAAAAGGACTAGAATGTGATTGTTTCATATTGTAAAAAATAAAGGCTATCTAGGTTTCAAGGTAACTAATAGTTCTTCATGCTGTTTTGTATTGTGGAGTGTAATAATTCTAGGATAATAAATAAATGATTGTGTCAGTACAGTTTTAAAACCGAGGGGAGCATTTTCCTTGAAAGTGTTGTGAGATCCCAGATATTGTTGAAAACTGATAAAATTTTAAAATTTTTTTAAACAAAACATTTCTTTCAAAATGTAAATCAAATTTTTTTTCCCCCAAAACAAATAATTTTTGGGGAAAATTCAGTATAAAATTTCATATTTCTAAAAAAATCATATCTAGATCATTGTTTATTAAACAAAATTTAATTGTTTTTCCCTGATTTTTTTTCTTTTGGGCCCAAATTAAAAAATTTTTAAAAAAAATTTAAAAATTTTTTTTCCCATTGGTTAATTTTTTTTATTTTTTTAAATTTAAATTTCTTCCCAGTATTTTAACTTTAGTTTCCATTAAAAATGGTTTTTTGCCCTTATCATAATCAATACTTTTTTTTAAAACAATTATGAAATTTTTCTTCTAAACTTTTTTCTGACAAATAATAAAATTTGTAATAGTTACATTTTGGAAAATAGGTTTAATAACAACAAATTTTAAAAAGGGCCCATAAACCCCCTTTTTTTTTTTAATTTACAAACCCAAAAAAGGGTTTTTGGGGTTTGTGTTCAGTAAAGGTAAAATTTTAACAACTCGAAAATTTTTGAGCCTTCAAAGTAACCCAAAATTTAATAATCTTCCTTTTTTTTCGATGAAGATGATTGACCACTCGTGTCGTTCGCACGTCATTAAAGGGTTTTAAAAATATTTAAATTTCCGTTTTTCCCCGTAAAAAAAAAAGTGTTTTAATAAATTCTTATAAATAAAAAATTTTGACTCCCCAAAACCCTTTAAATGAACAAATTACAAGCCAAAAAAAATAAAACAAAATTTCTATAGAGAAAATCTATAATTTCAAATAATGGAAAAAAAATTTGAAATTGCATTAATAAATTTTAAAAAAATTATTGAACTTCATTTTATATTGACAAAAATTTTAATTTTAAAATTATAAGCTGATGACAACCTTTTAAATGTAAAGTGGGTTTTTAAAGTAATCTAATAGCATATGAATAATTTGGTTGATTATGAAAATTTCAAATTAAATCTTTTTTAAAAAAGGGTAGTTTTTATTATGAAATTTCATGGCATTTAAAGTTTTTTTAAAATTTTGAAATACTTTATTATTTTTATTTATGAAATATAATCGAAAAAATTTTTACAAAATTGTGTGGATTTATCATTATTTTTGGGTTATCTGTTCTTCTATCAAAGGGATTTTGGAATAAAAAAAAGGTTCTCTGCAATATCAATAATAGAGTTGATGAAAATTGGCATATAAGGGCTGTTTAATTATCCGTTTTCCCATTGCTTACAAACTGGAGCCCAAAATTTAACAAATCCTCAAAGGGATTTTGACAAAAATTTTTTGGAGGAATTTTTTTTTGATATTGCTCCCCATTGTTTATTTATAAAAAGATATTACTTTTGTGTTCCCTTTTTTATAGTTTAAAAAAAAAAAATTAAAATTAATTTAATATATAAAACCCATGCCGAATTTGAAAACTAAGAATTTTAGAAAAAATCCCTAACCGAGCAAATTTAAATCATCGGGAATTTTTAAATAATAACCCCAACAATAAAAACTGTTTGTAAAGGTTTAAAAATTTTTTTTTTGTTATTTTGGGATTGATAAAGGGGAGGGAAAATTCTTTGTAAAGTAACTTATTCATTTTTGTCAATTTTGGGTAATTGATAAAATTGTAAAATTTTAGAAATTTTATCTTCTCTGCTACATGTATACTTATTTTCTTTTCCCCCAACACAAAAAATTTTGGGAAATTTAGTATCAAATTCCATATATCTAATAATACCGTCCCCTTTTAAAATTATTATATTTTAAATGAAAATTTTTTTTTTTTTCCCCTTTATTTTTAATTTAATTTTTTTTTTTTTATCGGGCCCAAATTTAATTTATAAAAAAACCAATCAAAGATTAAAAAATAATTAGAGTAAAAATTAGTTTCTTTTTTTTTTTAAATTTTTAATTTCTTTCACAGTTTTTATTAACTTTATTTTCCTTTAAACCCTTTTCCCATTTTTTTTTGTCCAATCATCTTCAATTCTTTTTTTTTAAAAAAAAATTTCCGAAACCCAAATTTTTCTAGACTTTTTTGAAAAATTTAAAAATAATTGGAAACCCATTTTCCCATTTTTGAAAATAAAAATTTAATAATGACGAGTCTAAATAACCTAAAACCTTTTCTTATATTGCTAATTAAAAATGTCTTTGTTTTTGTTTTTTATTTAAAGAGAAAATTTTAAAAACTAAAAAATACTCGAGCCTTGAAAGTACTCCACTTTAATAATTTACTTTTGTTTCGATAAAGATGATTGACCCCCCCCGCGTTCTTGCACGTCTTTTAAATAAAAGAATTATTTTTAATTCGATTTTCGTAAAAAAAAAAGGCATGGTAAGTTTTAGGAATAGTTTTTCATTTATTTTTTTAAATTGAAAAAAATTACAAGTAAAAAAAAAATCAAACATAATCCTTAGAGAAAAATTCTAAAATTTCCCCAAAACAAGGGAGAAAAATTTGATATTTTTAATAATAAATGTAATAAATATTTGAATTTAAAATTTTGTATTGACATAAAAAAAAACCCCCAAAATTAAAAGGGGATGAAAACCCCTTTTAATTTGTAAATGGGTTTATTAAAGTAATCAAAACCCTTATAAATTAATGTGGATAAATTTTTGAAAATTTTAATAAATGGGTTTTTTAAAATTGTAGTTTTTTTATGCATTTCTGGTACTCAAGTATTTTAAAAAAGTTGAAAACCGTTGTTTTTATTTATGGGGAAAAAAAAAACGTAAAAATTTTTTTAGAAAGTGTAGATTCATCCCTCTTGTTAAACTGTTTTTTCTGTCGAAGGGACTTTGAAAAAAATTTATAAGGTTTTCTGAATATCGTTTAAAAAGGTTGACGAAAAAGGGATATAAAAAATGATTAAAATCAAATTTTTGCCATTGTTTACAAACTGGAGCAAAAACAAATTTTAAAAAATTTCCCCAAAAAGGAGTTGAGCCAAAAAAGTTTTTGGGGGAATATTTCTGATATTGCTACCAAATTTTTTATTTTTTTAAAAAGATATTCTTTTAAGGGGTTGTTTTTTATAGTTTTTAAAAAAAAAAATTTTCTTTTTTTCAACTCCCCTTTATGAGGATAAAAGAATCATCTTTTTAAATTGATTTATGTATAAAAAAAGGGGCATGGTAAGTATTTTAAAAATAGTTTCCATCTTTTTTATTTTCTGATAAAAAAATTTTTGATTTCAAAAAAATTTAAAAAAAAAATTTTATTTTATTAAAAATATTAATTTATTTAAATTTTTTTCTAAACAAACCCTAATTAAAAAATTTTGAATATAAAAAAAATCATTGTAAGTAAATTTACATTAGCACCAAATTTTTTAAAAAAAAAATGTTTCTTCAAAAAAAATTTTTTTTTAAATTGGGTTTATTTTTACTCAAAATTTTCTTTTCCATCTATTACTGTTTGTTTTAAAGTAAAAATACAACATATATTTTCCAATTTTTTTATTATTTTAAAATTTCTTTTTTCTTTTGTTTTCACTAATTTACATTATTTTAAAGATGATAAGAATTTTATCCTTAAACTATGTTCCAAACAAAAAAATTTTTTTTGAGTAAAATTGAATTAATACCTTTATCAACATTTTTTTTTTTTCATATACCCCATTTTAATTTTGTCTTCAGCATTATTATTTTTTATTAAATTTACTCGTTTCTTCTTTAAAAGTATGTTCACCATCCCTAAATTTTTTTTTTCCCAAAAAAAAAGAGCAGAGTAAAAATTTACAATTTTCAATAAAATCACTGTTTTTGTAGAAATTCCCTACATAATTCATAGAAAAAAACTTAAAATTTTTTAAAGAAAGAAAAAAAATTTTTATATTTTTTAAAATTAAAACCCCTTTTACTGTTTCCCCAGTTTTAAATGTTTTTAAAGAAACCAATGTTTCTGAGTATTTTAAAAACGCAAAATTTTACCCGCTTCAAACAAACAGGGAAAGCTGGTGGGCCCCCCATGTGAGAGGGAAAGGGTTTTCCATGGTCAGTGTGCACCCTATAAAAAAATTTGGGGAGCCAGGGGGTTGGGTTGTTTGGGGAAAGCCCCTTTCAGTTGTCCTTTTTCAGCTGTTAGCGGGAAGAAAAAATGTGATTCCCTAGCAAAAAACTGGGACTTTTCTCTTTCCCCCGTGTGCTCTAACACAATGGAAATTTCAGTGAAGATCAATTTCATGATTTGGAGGAGTTTGGAACCAAAAAACAATGGGGGAGGGGAGGGGGGGGAGGGGAAGGAAGAAAGGGGGAGGGGGAGGGGGGGGAGGAAATGGAGGAGGAGGAAAGGGGAAAGGGGAGGGGAGGAGGGGAGGGGGGAGGAAGAAGGAGAAGAGGAGGGGGAGGAGGGAAGAAAAAGAGTAATAATATTGTTCCCTTGAAAACAAAAAAAAAAAAGTTTCCAAACCCCTGACAGGACAAGATAAGGGGAGTTTTCATCTGATAAGAGTGACTTTTATGAGCGTTTTTGGAGGGGAATATTACCCTGACCAAACCCCCCTCCCTTTGTTTTTGCTTTTGGGACACAAACATTTCTGTTTTGTCTATTTTTTCCCGTCGGGCAAGCTTCCCCGTCTTTCCCTTTTTGCTCTCTGTTTTCAGAGAGAGCCAAAAGACTGTGTCCCTCACGTTTTTCTCAAAATCTTCAAGCAGAGTATAGCACTTTGTTGGATTTCTTGGGTTATCCCAGGTAATTTTTCACTTGTATAATTTTTTTTTGGGGTACCTTGGGGAGACAGAGAAGGCCCGACAGATAGAAAGAGAGACAAAAATTGAAAAAATATAGAATGAGGGGAAAGATAATTAGATAAATGGAGGAGGGGAAACAGCTTTCCCAAACCCCCTTGTTTTGACAGGAGGGGAGGGGGTGAGTAAGGGGACAATTTCACTTTTTAAAGCGTGACTTCTTTAAATCAAAACAATTATAAGGCCAACTGGGGACACAAGCAAGGAGGGGGAGAAAAGGGGGGGGAAGGAGAAAAGGGGGAGAAGGAGGAGGGGGGGGAGAAGGAGAATAGAATAGAAGGAGAAGGAAAGGAGGAGGGGGGAAAAGGAGAGGAGGGGGGAGGGGAAGGGGGAGGAGGAGGAGGGGGAGAAAGGGGGAGGAGGAGGAGGAGGGGAAAAAGGGAGAAGGGGGGGGAGGAGGAAAAAGGAGAAGGAGGAAGGGGGAGAAGGAGGGGTTTAGGGAAAGGGGAGGGGAGGAGGAGGGAAGAAGGAGGAGGAGGGGAGAAGGAGAAGGAGGAGGAGGAGGAGGAGGAGGAGGAGGAGGGGGAGGGAAGGAGGGGAGGAGGAGGAGGAGGGGAGGTGTTGTTTTTTTTTGTAAAAGTTTTGTAAAAATTTTTTTTTAAAATTTTTGTTAATTTGTTTGTTTTATTTTTTTTACAACGAGTGTATATATGTACTTTGCCCTTATTTTTGGTCTCTAGGCCACATAAGTTATGTGAAAAATAAAATAGTAAAAAAAAAACAAAAAACCTTCAAATCAAGAAAACAAAAGTTTCCCGGGGTGAGCGGCAGTCGCCGCTGTTGCCATACGCGGCTCATTTTTGCAAACTTCAGGCTTATATCTCGTAATACCGATGGCAAAAATTTTTTTTTTTGGACTAAAACACTAAAGAAAAATAATTTAACATTTTCAAAAGAAAAATAATTTTTTTTTTTGATTTTTGGCGACTTTGAGACAGTTTCAGAGAGGGGCCTGAAACGTAAAAGGGGTTTTAATTTTAAATACGAATTTCACTTACATCTCGACATAATTTTACTATAGGGTAAAATACGCCACCCCTGATTTTAGTGTTGGTGGTGGTTGTCGTTGTTTTTAAAAATTATTCAAAAACTGACAAATACATTGGGTGATTATGTTTTTAAATAAGTCATTTGTTAAATTATAGATTTTATGAAAATTTGTACTTTTTAATTATTTTTAAGCGTGGAGGAATGTCCAAGTTTTTAATAATTATATTATAACTATTCCCAAGGGACTTTGAAATAATAAATAATTTTTTTTACAATATTAAAAATAGAGTTGATGAAATGGCAAATAATGTGATTAATAATACATTTTGCCTTGTTTACAAACCAGAACACAAATTTTAAAAAGTTTATAAGGGATTTGAGCAAAAATTTTTTGGAGGATTTTTTTCTGGTTTGTTATCTTGTTATATAAGTTATTTTTAATGCGTTGTAAATATGTAAAAAAATTAAAATTTTTTTAAATATGAAAACAGTAAAATTTTAAAAAAAAAAAAATAATTAATAAAAATATTGATTTTAAAAATTTGAGATTCAATTTTAGGGGTTCAATTACAATTTACAAAAAAAGGGCCCGCAACAACAGTAGAGAAATTCTCCAAGAAATTTTTGTCAATTTCCCTATGAGATTATTGAATGTTGTGCCCGTTTGAAAGAAAATGGAAAAAATGTGTTGTTGACAATCCATTTTATATGCCTTTTCGTAGTTATTTATCGATATTGAAAAAATTCTTATTAAAAATTTTCAAAGTCCTTTGGTAAATAATGGTGGTTTAATTCTACTAATTCTATAAAAATTTTAAAAGAATTCATCTTAAATACCCTTTTCCTGTCATTATAAATTTTTTAAAATTGATTAAAATTAAAAAATCCTGTAAAATTTTAATTTTAATAAAAGATTATTAAAATTTACACAATCTCCAAGTATTTTCAGTACTAATTATTGTATTAAATTCTTAAAAAATATACTATCAGTGGTGGGTTTATCCCTTGTGGCAGTTATCTCGAGATGTGGTGAAATTCAATATTTAAGGTATTTAATTTAAAAAATCCAAATTTTTTATTTTTGGTTGATATTAAGATTTCTTTTATGTTATTATGATGTTTTTGCTTCATTATTATGTTTAAAATTTATTTTATGTTCAACATTAAAAAAATTCACTCTGCTCTCTTTTTTTGGGGAAAAACCGTTTAACACAGGGTGATTATTCAATTACGTGAACGGAAACGAGTGAAAATCATTTTTCAGTAAGGTATGAAGTATTATTAAAGTAGAGTATGTAGAGAGTAGACTTTAATGATTTTTTAATGCAAATTTTACCCGCTTAATAAAAAAAAGTTTTTGAAAATAAAAATAGGTGGTGATGTTCAATATTCAAAATTTAAAAAATGTAACTTTGATAATATAGGCATTTTTAATAATTCATTAAAAATAATTAGATTGATTATTTTTTTAAATAAAAAATAAAAAAAATAAATAAAAAAGACTTATTAACTTAAACCTAACACTACTAAAATAATAATTTTTAAAAATTCTTTTTTTTCAAAAAAATGGCATTCAAATAATAAAAACATAAAATACCTTTTTTGGTTTGAAAAAAAAATATGGAAGACCTCAACCCCTCTTTATCATCTTTAGAATAAATTTTTTTTTTGTCTAGTACAAAGTACTAAATCCCAAGCTTATGTTGGGCAAATGAATAGCACATTACAGTTTTTAGTTTTAGAAAGTAAGTTTCCAAGGTATTTGCTTTTGGTGAAAGCCCTTCAACTATGAAAATTAAATTTTTTAACAAGAAAAAAATTTATAAAATTATACTATTTAATTTTATATTTGTTTTATTTTTATTGTGAAAAAATATCTAAAAAAAAAAACTTCACCATTTTAACAAAAAAAAAAAATTTAAAAAAAAGTTTTAAATTTTGGCTGAAAATTCAGAGAAAGGGGTTTTCAAGCTCAACAATTATAGAATATCTAATATTGTTAATTAAAAAATTTTGACTGGGTCTATTTTTATTAGTTTATTTTTGATATTGTTAAAAGAGATATTGATGAAATTGATTTTTTTTGTTTTCAGTTTGCAAAAATAACCCTGAATACTTTTGTATTTTTCCCATTGCAATTGCTAATAATGTAAAATGTATTGGAGGAATACAATTTTTCGACATTTAAAATATCTTCATATATGTTTCCCAATTAGTCAAAAAAAATGAATTTAAGAAAAAAAAAGTTTTGTATGTGAAAAACATAGAAGATGAAATTCTCGTTTTTTTAGAATAAAATTTTTCTAAATTTAAAACCCCTAGATTTAATATAATGTTTTTTTAATGATGATGATGTTGTTAATTACAAGTGTTTACCATGTGATAATTTAAAAGTAAATGTTTTGGTAGACCCTCACTTATGAGGAATTGATACATTCTGTTTTAATATGGGAATGAGGATTTATGAATATAAAAATTTGTAGAAAATATGAAAAATGAAATTTCTTAATTCTTTAAAAGATCTTTACACTATTTTTTTTAAAAAATCATGATGTGAATAAAATGATAAAAAAAAATGCTTAATTTTAATCTTACTATTTTTTAAATGAAAAATATTTTATTTTATGGGTTTTGAAAAATTATATGTTAAAAAGAAACTTGAAAACTTTTTGTTTCTTCCCTTCTCTTTTAAAAGAGGTTGTAATTCCCTTTACTAAAAATTAATGGAAAAGATGACTCCAAGTTTTGAACATTTCTACAGCTAAAAAATTGATTGAAATAAATAATGAGCTCTTTAAAGTTGAGTGCAAATAATAAAAGAAATAAAGAAAAAAAAAAAAATTAAATATTTACAGAAATTTATGGAAAAAAAAATGAAGGAATTTGAGAAATTAAAATTAAAATAGTAAGTAACCTTTTTTAAAAAAATTTTTAACAAGTAAAAAATTTTATGTACGGTTGGTATAAAGTATTGTATATAAAAAAATTTATTTTCTCATCTTATTTATATATATTATTAATAATTATTAATTTTTTTTCTTTATAAGAACAATGTTTGATGAAAAGAAATAATCTTGTTTAAGTGGAGAATAATTGGAAAAAAATTTATTACCCAAAGTTTTTATAAAAAATTAAGAATTATAAAAAAAAATGAAAATGAAAAAGCTTTTATGGCTTTTTGAAAATAAAGAACTTATAAAATAAATGAAAATGAAGAATTTAAAAACCTGTTTCTTTACTTTTTGCTTGTCTAATATACAAATTACCACTTTTATGTGAAATTGATATTGTTAAGATTCCATTGTTTTTTAAAATTGAAATGCAAAAAAATTTTTAAATTTTTGTAAAGATTTCTTTTCCTTTTTTTAAAGAATTTTTTAATTTTTACATATTTTTTTGGGGATTGTCAAAGGATGGATAAAAAAATTTAAATTTTAGAATTTATTTATTAATTTTTTTTAAATAAATTAAGAATTTTTCAGAAAAAAGAATTTATTATTTTTAATGTTCGTTTTATGTAATTTAAAATTAGAAAATTTTTAAAAAAAATACAAAAATACCACAAAAAATAATGTTTCTTTTTTTTTTTCTCGTTGTAAATAGTTTTGGGGTTTTGGAGAAATGGGATTTCTATAAAGAGTTCATTTTTTTTTATGTATTTTAAGATTGAAAGTCTTTAAAAGAAATATCAAAAATACCCAAAAAAATAATGTTTCTTTTTTTATTTATCAGTTTGCTAAATAATTCTGGGTTGGAGTAATGGTGATTCTACTATAAAGTTTTCATTTTTTTGAATTGACTGTTTTTTAATTAATTCTTGTTAAATTATTTTGGTTGAAAGAGTAGTTTGAAAGGGAACTGTTCTTGTTCTGTAATTAAAACTACTTTTTTTTCTTTTCTGGGTCGAATTCTCCGCTGGAAAATTTTAAAATTTCTTGTTTTGAGTAGTTTAAATTGGAATGCTTCTTGCATAATAAACTACTTGAGTATAGTGTGGGTTTAAAACTACATTTTTCTTCGGGTTTTGGGGGTGTTTCGGTTGGCTTGCTTTTTTGTGCTTTTGCAAAGAAACTGTAATTTAAATTTAAAAATAAATTAATATGTAATTTGGTTATTATCCACAAAAATTTTTTTTTTAATATTTTAAAAAAAAAAAATTTAAGTACAATTTCCTACTGTACTTCTACCCAGATAAAACAAGATAAGTATTCCAAGCTGATCTTATTAGTGTCGGTTGGATATTTTGCTATCCTTCCCAACAGTTGGTCGGTGTTTATTTTATAACAGAAGCTTTATTCCTTACATTTTTTAAAAAGTTAAAAGACTACCTCGATAACTAATGAAGGCGGGAAAACGAGGAAAATTAATCGGGTATCTTTTTTAGGTAATATCCAAAAAAACAAATTTCTGGTAGATAAAGAAAAATTTCATAAAAGTCGACAGGAGTTATTTAAAGTAAGGTGTATCTGCCCCTTTTTTTTAACTGGTATCTGTTTATTCATGAAAATATGACAAACGGGTGTAGAATCGGAGTTGTTTTTGTATCATGGAAAATTTTTATCTAAAAAATGTTTTTAGATTTACATACTCTTTATTTAAGTATAAAAATTTATCAGTTTTTAAAAAACTGGAATATATGTTTAAAGGGAAAAGACTGTTCTAGAGTTATTTTTCGTTTCTGTCTTTACATCTGAATAAGATGCTTTTTTCTTCAACAGAAAAAGATTTTGGAAATCACAGTTTTTTTTTTAATCGTAAAATTGTTGTTCACTTTCACTAATTTGGGTTAATATTAAACAAAAAAATTGGAAAATTTGAAAATTTATAAATCTGATTCATTTTGGGCTGATTACATTTTTTTGCCCTAAAAAAAAATTGAAAACAATTACAAATTTAGTAACCAATTTAAAATTGTTTGAATTTAAAAGTAATTATAAATAAAATCATTTAATGAATTAAAAATTTTTTTGATACCACGTTTTTTTAAAATTTTTAAAAAAAGTTTGTAATAATTTAAATTGTTTGTTAAATTCAAAACTTATTGTTATGTGTATAAAAATTAAAATTAATACTTCAATATGGTATTTTCCTTAAAAACTCAAAATTTAATTTTTGCATTGTTAAATAAATGATTGTTAAACATGTTTTTCACATGTCATTAATGGAGAGCCAATTTAAATTTGATTTTCCCAAAAAAAAGAGTAGAAGAATTTTACAATGTAATAATCAGAAATTTACAAACTTTTTTGATTATAGTAAATATTCAAAAAAAACAAAGATAAACCAAAAGAAAAAAACTATATATAAATAATGGATAAAAAAATTTGGATTTTTAATATTAAAAATAATAATACTGGATTCACTTACTGTTTCAGAGATCACACTCTCGATATTTTAATATTATAAAAAAGATGGGTTTTAAGAAATTAAAAGATATGAATGTATTGATGGTATGTAATTCAATAAGCGTTTTTAAAAATTTTAGATTTCTTTTTGTTTATATTTAATCTTTTGTAAAAAAATTTTAAAAACATCATAGTCATCCCTGAATGGTTGTAAAATTTCAAAAGCCAATTTATTACCAAAAGGGGCTTCGAAAAATTTGGTAAGGTTCTTTCAATATCTATAATTAATTGACGAAGTGGCTATAATGCTGATTAGGAATAATTACATTTCTCCATTGTTACAAACTGGAGCACAAAATAGTTCAATAAATTTCATAAGGGATTTTTGCAAAAATTTCCCGAATAAATTTCAAAGTTTTGCCTTTTAAATTTTGTATTTTAGAGTTTTTAAAAATTCATTTGATTTTGCTTAAATTTTAAACTATATTTTTTCATATTTTTTTCTTTGTGATATAAAAACACAAAAATTAAAAAAATGTTTTCTTTTCACCCAATTTTTGTAAAATTTTGGGTTTATGATGTGTTGTTTGAGAGATTTATTTTTTGTTCAGTTGTTTTAATGACTGTTCTTTACTATTTAATAATTCATGTTGGATTGTTTGGGTTTTAAATGTTTTTTTTAAGAATTTTTTTAATCCCTTTTTTAGTTTGAATTTAAACTTCTGTTTGTTTTTGCAATTTGGAACACTTTGGGGGTTAGAGTTGGAAATGCTTTTTGTTGTTGTTCTTGGGTAGTTTTAATTGGAAATGTGTTTTTGTTGTTCTTCTGAATAGTTTGAATTGGAAAAAGCTGTTTCTTGTTGTTTTTCTTGGGTAGTTTGAAATTGGAAATGCTGTTTTTGTTGTTGTTCTTTGGGTTTGAGTTTGAAAGCTTTTGTTGTTTTTGAATTTTCGAATTTGGGAAATGCTTTTCCTCTTGGGGGGAATACTGGATTGATAATTAATAACGGATTATTAATAATGCATCTGACCCTTCTCTAGTGGGAACTGTTTTGTAATTGTTGATTAGGAGGATATTTAATTGTTGAAACAATTTATAATACTGTGGTAAATTAATTTGACTGCTTACCTACAATAGGGGCTTCTTCCCGTTGAATAATAGGAAATTTTCGAATTGTTTATATTTTTTAGTTGTTTGAATTGAGGTTGCTTTTTCTTGTTGTGATTTTTGGTGGTATATTCACAATGGAGCTTCTTGAATGGTGAATATGAATATTGTTTATGATGGCTTCTTTTAATTGGGAATATAGATATTTTGGTGAGTTTTTGAATTGGTGAATATGAATATTTTTGATGATGGTTCTTCAATTGGTGAAATGGATATTGTTGAGATCAGCTTCTTGAATTTGGTGAATAGGATATTGTTGATGATGAGCTTCTTGAATTGGTGAATATGGATATTTTTTGTGATGAGCTTCTTGAATTGGTGAATATGGATATTGTTGATGTGAGCTTCTTGATTGGTGAAAAAGGATATTTTTAGGTAGATTATATGTTGGATAATTTTAAATTTTTTGGAAATTTTTTATATTATACTGTGACCCTCATGTTAAATTAATCATGTTGTTGTTTTTTGTTGTTATACATTCGGGATTCTGTAAAAAAAAAGGAAAAACATTTAAAATATTTTTTTAAATATTTTTAAAATAACATTTAAAAACTTAAATTAAAAAAAAAAAAAAGTAAACTACCTATAATACTTCCAAAAAAATGACTTCTAAATTTTCCAACCCGAACTTATATGTAGTCTGTGTACAATTCTTGCCACATTTTTTCATACAACCCGTTTTTTTAATAATAAATGGAAAAAATTCTTTTTAAAAAAAAATTAATTTTTTAATAATACAAAAAAATAAATTTATTATAATTTTTTTTTTCATTTTAAACATAAAAATAAAAATCTTAATTCTTAAAACTATTATTAGTAATTTTAAATAATCTAGGTATTAGAAATCTATGTAAAATGATGTTCTAAATGCAAGACTTCCATTTTGTAATATTTTTTTTACAACTTTCAACTTTTTATTCATAAAAATTTATTATGATAAATATATATAATTAGAAAAAAAAAATAAATTTTTTATTAATAAGTATTATCCAGAGTCTATTATTCTAAAATTCAGTTGTAGTGAAAAAATACCTAAAATTCATAATCCAAACATATTTTTGATTTTTAAAACCGAAACGATTAAAAAAAATTAAATTAAAATTTTTCAAAATACTAAAAAAATAAATTTTTACGATTCAAAATTTTATTATCATTATTTTTATTATTATTACATATTTCTATACAATTTTGGAATTAAAAAACCCCCTCTTGGTCTTTCTGTACCTTGTAAAAAATTTTTTAGTCTTTTATTTATTCCCTTATCCATTTAATGTTGTACTAATTTTCTATTAAATCATTCTTATCGCTAAGAATTTATGTTGGGTTTCTATGATGTTTTGAATTTTTATATAAAATTTAAAAATATGACTATTTCAAAAAATTTTTTTATTTTTTCTTTCTAAGATTTAAGGGGTCTTTCTCCCACAGAAAAGATTTTGGAAAAATTTAGTTTCAAAAAAATTTATTGTACGAATAGAAAATGTCATTAAAACCCGTAAAAATCTTTGGGTTTTTAACTTTGCACCAAACGAAAAAGTTTTGGTCGTTTTGACAATATTCTAGTTTTTTTATTTTTCTAAAAGCGAAAAAAAAATAATTATGTGAAAATGGATCTTCAAATACAATTATTGAAGCATTAGTTCATTTTTTTTATTAAAACATTAATTCTTTTACTTATTATATATTGAATTTCTATAGTTTTTAAAAAAAATAAAATAAAAATTAAAAATTTGAATTTTTTATGTTCAATGCTATAAAATTTTTTAAAAATTATATTTTTAAAAGTGTGCAAAATAATGTCATTGACGAATTTTATTTCTCTTTGTAAAATTAAATTTTTTTTTATTATAGTGTTAAAAAATGTAGTTAATATTTCTCAATATGACCCAGCTACATACTCTACTTTAAAAATTTATTTCATTTTCAAATTTAAGAGATTTATTAAACTTGCTCGCTCACATGTTAAAAAATGGAAGGGAGATTTATAATTAATAATACGATTTTCCCCGGGCACAAAAGAATTTTTTATGATGTGTTTTAAAAAAATAATCACCACTATTTTTAATATCCCCCAAAAAAAAACAAAATAATCATATAAAAAATCTATTTATCAATTAAAGAAAAGAAATTGTTTTTTTTAATGTCAAATACATTAAATATTGAATTTTATTATATTCTAGAAAGAAAAAACCCTTAAAGCAAGAAAAGCCAAAAACTAACTGTGATTGATATTTTTAAAAAAAAATTAAAAATTTAAAAATAATGGATGTTATGCAGTTCAGTCATTTTTAAATTTAATAAATTTTTAAGATTTATTAAAATTTAATATTTTTAAAAATTTATTCTAGTATAATTATCATTATTCATCTTTTTAAAAAAAAAGGCGAAAATTTCTATAGAATTTGAGAAGTTACAAAAATTTTTATTATTATTACCTTACCTCCCAAGGGGTATTTTAAAATGAAAAGGATCTTAAAATAACGATAATGAGTTGCGAAAAGGAATAATGAGGTTCTTATAATCACCTTTTTCCTCTCTTACAAAAATGGAGGGCAATAATTTTAATAGATCTTCATAGGGGAAATTGAGCAAAAATTTTTTTAAGTAATTCTAATGATAATGTGGCCCCATGGTTTTTAAAAATAAAAAATAGTTATTCACACTTAAAAATTTTATTATTCAATTATGAAAAAAATGAAATATACTCTAAATAAAAAATTTTAAACCCTAAAGAAACTAATTCATCACTAAAAAAATTATATCGTAGCACCCCAAAAATCTATAGGGCCCAGAAAAGGTTTTAAATTTTTTACTAACTTCCTCTTAAGAGGCTTTCAAATTTTAAAACAGTATTTTTCAGGGATTCAATTACTTATATCTTGTTGGTTCCATTTTTAAACTTTCCCCTTTAATTAATTTTGGAAAATCATCGTTTAAATTTCATCAGCAGTTTTATTTTTAAAAACATAAAATTTACCATGTGGTTTTATTTCCTCTCGATAAATTCGCAAAAAAAATTGGTTTTTTTGTTCTTCTTTATAAAAAATTTTATTTTTTTTATTATCACACCCCGGCCCATTTCCCCCCAAGGGGGGTGGCCGAAAAAAAAAAAAACTTTTCCCCCATCATTCCAATCATCATGTCTTGCCAGAAGGGTGTTTAACACTTTTTTAAACTGCAACATTAACACCCTCTTCGAGTGCAGGCACTGTATTTCCCTCTCCGGTCAAATCCGGCCTGCCGGTTTCCCGGGAACCCTTCATAAATGTTCTTTGCTCACACTCCAAAAAGACGTCAAATTTAAAAACCATTTGTCTCCATTCACTCCTATCAAACACGCTCACGCATGCCTGCTGGAAGTCCAAGCCCCTCGCACACAAAACCTCCTTTACCCCCTCCCTCCAACCCTTCCTAGGCCGACCCCTACCCCGCCTTCCTTCCACTACAGACTGATACACTCTTGAAGTCATTCTGTTTCGCTCCATTCTCTCTACATGTCCGAACCACCTCAACAACCCTTCCTCAGCCCTCTGGACAACAGTTTTGGTAATCCCACACCTCCTCCTAACTTCCAAACTACGAATTCTCTGCATTTATTCACACCACACATTGCCCTCAGACATGACATCTCCACTGCCTCCAGCCTTCTCCTCGCTGCAAACATTAATCACCCACGCTTCACACCCATATAAGAGCGTTGGTAAAACTATACTCTCATACATTCCCCTCTTTGCCTCCAAGGACAAAGTTCTTTGTCTCCACAGACTCCTAAGTGCACCAGTCACTCTTTTTCCCTCATCAATTCTATGATTCACCTCATCTTTCATAGACCCATCCGATGACACGTCCACTCCCAAATATCTGAATACGTTCACCTCCTCCATACTCTCTCCCTCCAATAAAAAAAATACTCATGAAAACATCTATTAAAACATTTAAAAATAATTATGGGAAAATTTATTAAATTTTTTACCTCTTCTAGTATTTTTGACGAACAAATTAAAGAAAAAACTATTAAAAAATCGTGTTTTTTTCATAATTTTTTAATGAGTTATAATTATTGATCATAGTTACATTTTTGAACAAATGTAACAATGAATTTTTGAAAAATTTATCTAACAACTTATCTTCTTCAGATATAATAATTAAGAACTTCTTATCAATATGAGTATTAAAAATTAATAATAATATCTCAAATTTATCAAAGATGATTTCTTCACTTTGAAATTTGACCATAATAATTCTGTTGTTGTTACAATAGAGACGATTTACCACTCGTGCTCGTTCACATGTCATTAACAAACAACCATTAATTATTGGATTTATTCGATTTTCCCAAATGAAAAGAGTAGAATGAATCTTAATAAGATTATAATGTGAATCCTCTTTTGAAATTTTCAAACTTTTGTGGTTATAGTAACAATTCAAAAACATCAAAGATAAGCCGTAAAAAAAATCAATAATATCTATTAATGGATAAAAATTTGGTATTTTTAATAATAAATATAATAAATACAAGATTTCACTTATTTGCTCAGATAGTATTATCATAAATATTATAAGAAGATGCCAATCATTATTGTTGTAGAACGATTGGTGATATACCAGCAATGCAGCAGCATGTTTGTAGTGTGGGTGAGTGTGCAATTCGATTAAATCCGTTTGAAAATTATAGGTTTTATATATTTGATTTTTATATTCAATAATTTGTAATAAAAATTGACATACATAGTCATCTTTGTTTTTGTTTTTCCGAAAAAATGAGCGTAAAATATCAATAGCACTACTACTATTATTACAAAAGGGACTTTTAAACTTTGAATAAGGTTCTTTACAATATCTGTGATATAGTTGACGAAGTGGCATATAATGCTGATCAACAATTACATTTCTCCATTTCTTACATACTGGAGCACAACAGTGTAATAAGTCTTGGTAAGGAATTTGAGCAAAAATTTCTTCGAGTAATTTTGTTGTTATTGCCATAATATTTTATAGTCTAGTAAAAAGTCTTAATATTCTTTTTATACATTCCTATTTTAAAAATGTAATTAGAATATGTGTTGGTAAACATTTATATGAAGGCAAAATTATATATATGATTACAAAATATTTTTTATTATAAAATTTAATATTTTTTGTACAGGATGTTACATTCTGTTTCTCAAACAATAGAATTTTTTTTTCATGATCATACATTTTTTTTTAGGATCAAATAAAATATTTTACCAATAAAGAATTCACTTGTACAGTACAAGATATAACATCCTCCTGTTCAGATTTAATTCAATATGAATATTAGAAATTAATAATATCTCAAAAGATAATTTTGGTGACAATAATTTTGTCATTATTGCAATATGGATGATTTACCACTCATAATATTAACAATAATATATAAACCTTATTATTGGGAGGAAACTGTAAAAATAGTAAAATTTCTGATTTTGAATTGAAATATTTCTTGCATTTATCTAAAGTTAAAGATGAACTTGATGGAATAATGTGGGTAATGAACTCATTCTTAATTAGAATAATCATATAATTTTTTTATGGTCATATAAAATATTTTACCAACACAGAATTCACTCCATGTGGCAGTAGTCTTGGGAACCCCCCTGTACAGTACATGATGTAACATCCTGTTTTCTCAACTTGACAAACAATAGAAATTTTTTTCATGATAGAATTTTTTTATGGTTACACAAAATATTTTACCAACACAGAATTCACTCCATGTGGCAGTAGTCTTTGTTCAGTGATTACAAAATATTTATATGATAATATGAAATATTTTACCATAATAGAAAATTTTTAACCATTATTTCTTAAGTAATTCTAATGATAATGTGGCCATATGGTTTTGATAAATAAATAGACAGTTATATCACACTTAAAATTTTATATACTCAATTATGAAAAAAAAAAAATGAAATATACTCTGAATAAAAATTTTAACCATAATAGAAACTAATTCACTTTAGGTAAAAAATTTATATCGATAGCACTCCGAAAAAATATAGGGCTCCCAGAATGGTTGAAGTATTTTTACTATCCTCTCATCATTAAGAGGACGTTCAAATTTATAAGACAGTATTTTCAAGGATTCAATTACATTATATACTACTTGGTTCCATTCTTTATAACTTTCTCTGACTAAAATAAATTTTGGAAAATCATCAGTTTCCAAATTATCATCATGTTTTATATTTCTCTCTCGATAATTACGCAAACGAAAAATTGGTATTTTTGTTCTTCTTCTTGTTCTTCTATAAAAAAAATACTCATCAAAACATCTATTAATACATTTAAAAACAATTATGGGAAAATTAATTAAATTTTTTACCTCTTCTACTATTTTTAATGAACAAATTGAAGAAAAAATTATTAAAAAATCGTGTTGTTTTTCATAATTTTTTAATGAGTTATAATTATTGATCATAGTTACATTATTTTTGAACAAATGTAACAATGAATTTTTGAAAAAAATATCTAACTTATCTTCTTCAGATATAATAATCAAAAATTTCTTATCAATATCAGTATTCAAAATTAATAATAATATCTCAAATTTATCAAAGATAATTTCTTCACTTTGAAATTCGACCATAATAATTCTGTCGTCGCTACAATAGAGATGATTTACCACTCGTGCTCGTTCACATGTCAGTAACGAACAACCATTAATTATTGGATTTATTCGATTTTCCCAAATGAAAAGAGTAGAATGAATATTAATGAGATGATAACGTGAATCCTTTTCTGAAATTTTCAAACTTTTGTGGTTATAGTAACAATTCAAAAACATCAAAGATAATCTATAAAAAAAATCTATAATATCTATTAATGGATAAAAATTTGGTATTTTTAATAATAAATATAATAAATACAGGATTTCACTTATTTTCTCAGATAGTATTATCATAAATATTATAAGAAGATACCAATCATTATTATTGTAGAACGATTGGTGATATACCAGCAATGGAGCAGCATGTTTGTAGTGTGGGTGACTGTGCAATTCGATTAAATCCGTTTGAAAATTATAGGTTTTATATATTTGATTTTTATATTCAATAATTTGTAATAAAAATTGACATACATAGTAATCTTTATTTTTGTTTTTTCGAAAAAATGGTCGTAAAATATCAATAGCACTACTATTATTACCAAAGGGACTTTTAAATTTTGAATAAGGTTCTTTACAATATCTGTGATATAGTTGACAAAGTGGCATATAATGCTGATCAACTATTACATTTCTCCATTGCTTACATACTGGAGCACAACAGTTTAATAAATCTTGATAAGGAATTTGAGCAAAAATTTCTTCAAGTAATTTTAATGTTGTCATAATATTTTATAGTCTTAATATTCTTTTTATATATTCCTATTTTAAAAATGTATTTAGAATATAAGTTAGTAAAAATTTCTATGAAGGCAAAATTATATATATGATTGCAAAATATTTTTTTATTATAAAATTTAATATTTTTTATATATATAAAATTTTTTATGATCATAAAATTATTCTGATTATAAAATTCTTTTCTATGAAGACAAAAGTTATACCTGAGAACCGAGTACCTCTACCTACAGCCACCCCAACAGTTACCAATTAGTATTTCAAAGATTCTAGCACAAAATTGTAAGAAAAAAATAAAGATTGAGAAACAGGATGCACATCCTGTACTGTACAGGATGTACATTAGGCTACTACCAGATAAAGTGAATTCTGTATCATTATATAAAATATTTTATGAACATAGAAAAATTTTAACCATCACAGTAATATTTTTAATAACCACTAATATTAATTTTATATGTAAAAATAAAAAAAGGAAAGATTCATTTTCAAATTATCCACTTCTAAAAGGAAAGTTCCATGTTGATTAGCAATTGCCCAAATCTTTAGATCTAAAAAAAAAATGAGATACAAATTTTGGGAAGTATTTATTAATCATATTTCTTTATGTTCTATGACCACAAAAATTCTACCATCATATAAAAAGATTTTACTTTCTCATAAACTGATAGAGAAAGAGACAAACCCGTTGAGAAA
>NC_069485.1:23030967-23050778 GCF_026875155.1 Cherax quadricarinatus
TATCGAATACGTACCTCCCCAATACTCCTCCCTCCAATCTGATATTCAATCTTTCATCACCTAATCTTTTTGTATCCTCATAACCTTACTCTTTCCTGTATTCACCTTTAATTTTCTTCTTTTGCACACCCTACCAAATTCATCCACCAATCTCTGCAACTTCTCTTCAAAATCTCCCAAGAGCACAGTGTCATCAGCAAAGAGCACTGTGACAACTCCCACTTTGTGTGTGATTCTTTATCTTTTAACTCCACGCCTCTTGCCAAGACCCTTGCATTTACTTCTCTTACAACCCCATCTATAAATATATTAAACAACCACGGTGACATCACACATCCTTGTCTAAGGCCTACTTTTACTGGGAAAAAATTTCCCTCTTTCCTACATACTCTAACTTGAGCCTCACTATCCTCGTAAAAACTCTTCACTGCTTTCAGTAACCTACCTCCTACACCATACACTTGCAACATCTGCCACATTGCCCCCCTATCCACCCTGTCATACGCCTTTTCCAAATCCATAAATGCCACAAAGACCTCTTTAGCCTTATCTAAATACTGTTCACTTATATGTTTCACTGTAAACACCTGGTCCACACACCCCCTACCTTTCCTAAAGCCTCCTTGTTCATCTGCTATCGTATTCTCCGTCTTACTCTTAATTCTTTCAATTATAACTCTACCATACACTTTACCAGGTACACTCAACAGACTTATCCCCCTAAAATTTTTTGCACTCTCTTTTATCCCCTTTGCCTTTATAAAAAGGGAACTATGCATGCTCTCTGCCAATCCCTAGGTACCTTACCCTCTTCCATACATTTATTAAATAATTGCACCAACCACTCCAAAACTATATCCCCACCTGCTTTTAACATTTCTATCTTTATCCCATCAATCCCGGCTGCCTTACCCCCTTTCATTTTACCTACTGCCTCACGAACTTCCCCCACACTCACAACAGGCTCTTCCTCACTCCTACAAGATGTTATTCCTCCTTGCCCTATACACGAAATCACAGCTTCCCTATCTTCATCAACATTTAACAATTCCTCAAAATATTCCCTCCATCTTCCCAATACCTCTAACTCTCCATTTAATAACTCTCCTCTCCTATTTCAACTGACAAATCCATTTGTTCTCTAGGCTTCTTAACTTGTTAATCTCACTCCAAAACTTTTTCTTATTTTCAACAAAATTTGTTGATAACATCTCACCCACTCTCTCATTTGCTCTCTTTTACATTGCTTCACCACTCTCTTAACCTCTCTCTTTTTCTCCATATACTCTTCCCTCCTTGCATCACTTCTACTTTGTAAAAAACTTCTCATATGCTAACTTTTTCTCCCTTACTACTCTCTTTACATCATCATTCTAAAAATCGCTCCTCTTCCCTCCTGCACCCACATTTCCTGTAACCACAAACTTCTGCTGAACACTCTAACACTATATTTTTAATCCTACCCCATACCTCTTCGACCCCATTGCCTATGCTCTCATTAGCCCACTATCCTCCATAGCTGTTTATATCTTACCCTAACTGCCTCCTCTTTTAGTTTATAAACCTTCACCTCTCTCTTCCCTGATGCTTCTGTTCTCCCTTGTATCCCATCTACCTTTTACTCTCAGTGTAGCTACAACTAGAAAGTGATCTGATATATCTGTGGCCCCTCTATAAACATGTACATCCTGAAGTCTACTCAACAGTCCTTTTAATCTACCAATACATAATCCAACAAACTACTGTCATTTTGCCCTACATCATATCTTGTATACTTATTTATCCTCTTTTTATTTAAATATGTATTACCTATAACTAAACCCCTTTCTATACAAAGTTCAATCAAAGGGCTCCCATTATCATTTACACCTGGCACCCCAAACTTACCTACCACACCCTCTCTAAAAGTTTCTCCTACTTTAGCATTCAGGTCCCCTACCACAATTACTCTCTCACTTGGTTCAAAGGCTCCTATACATTCACTTAACATCTCCCAAAATCTCTCTCTCTCCTCTGTATTCCTCTCTTCTCCAGGTGCATACACGCTTATTATGACCCACTTCTCGCATCCCACCTTTACTTTAATCCACATAATTCTTGAATTTACACATTCATATTCTCTTTTCTCCTTCCATAACTGATCATTTAACATTACTGCTACCCCTTTCCTTTGCTCTAACTCTCTCAGATACTCCAGATTTAATCCCATTTATTTCCCCCCACTGAAACTCTCCTACCCCCTTCAGCTTTGTTTCGCTTAGAGCCAGGACATCCAACTTCTTTTCATTCATAACATCAGCAATCATCTGTTTCTTGTCATCCGCACTACATCCACGCACATTAAGCATCCAGTTTATAAAGTTTTTCTCTTCTTCTCTTTTTTAGTAAATGTATACAGGAGAAGGGTTACTAGCCCATTGCTCCCGGCATTTTAGTCGCCTCATACGACAGCAGGGCTTACGGGGGAAAAAATTTTTTCCCTTTCCCCCATGGACAATAGAAGAAATAAAAAAGAACAAGAGCATTTAGAAAAAGGAAAAAAAACCTAATGTATTATATATATATTATGCATTGCGTGTCTGTGAATGTGACCAAAGTGTAAGTAGGACAGCAAGAACCCCTGTTATCTAGCGTGTTTTGGACAAAAAAAGAAACCAGCAATCCTACCATCATGCAAACAGTTCAGGTTTTTTTTTCACAGTCATCGGGGCAGGACGGTATACTTCCCTGGGTGGTTGCTGTCTACCACCCCTACAATATTAAATTTTATAATAAAAAAAAATTTTTGCAACATTTTAAAATTTAAGCCTTCTAAAAAATTTTTACCTCATTTTCAAATTTTACATTTTTAAAAGAATATTACTAGATTAAAAAAATTTTAAAGACAACAACAACAAAATTGCTGAAGAAATTTTTGCTAAAATTTCCTTACCAAGACTTTTTAAAAATTTTTTGCGCTCCAGTATTAAGAAAGGGAGAAATGTAATCGTTGATCAGCATTATAGCCACTTCGTAAATTAATATAAAATTTTGTAAAAAACCCTATTAAAAATTTTAAAAAGTCCCTTGGAAATAAAGTATGAAAAATGATATTTACGACAATTTTTTTTCAAAAAAACAAAAAAAGTGATATAATCGCAATTTTTTTTTACAAATTTTTGAAATAAAAAACAAATATATAAAAACCATAATTTTCAAAAGGGTTTTGTGGAATTGCCACTATCCACAACAAAAAATGCTGCGCATTTCTGGTATATCCCAATCGTTCTACAATAATAATATTGGCATCTTTTTATAATATTTAAATAATACAAACTAAGAAAATAAGTGAAATCTTGTATTTATTATATTTTTTTTTTAAAAATACCAAATTTTTATCCAATTTAGATATTATTGATTTTTTTTTTGGCTTATCTTTGATGTTTTTAAATTGTTACTATAACCACAAAAGTTTGAAATTTTCAAAAAAGGATTCACATTATAATCTCATTAAGATTCATTCTACTCTTTTAATTTGGGAAAATCGAATAAATCCAATAATTAATGGCTGTTCGTTAATGACATGTGAATGAGCACGAGTGGTAAATCATCTCTATTATAACGATGACAGAATTATTATGGTCGAATTTCAAAGTGAAGAAATTATCTTTGATAGAGTTGAGATATTATTATTAATTTTTGAAACTCATATTGATAAGAAGTTTTTAATTATTATATCTAAAAAAAATAAGTTTTATATATTATTAAAAAATTTTTGTTACATTTATTCAAAAATAATGTAACTATAATTAATGATTATAACTCATTAAAAAATTATGAAAAACAACTTGATTTCTTAATAGTTTTTTCCTCAGAAACACTAGAAGAGGTAAAAAAATTAACCGATTTTCCCATAATTTTTTTTAAATGTATTAATTTGTGTTTTGGTGATGAAATACATGATCATTTTTTTAAAAGAACAAGAACAAAAATACCAATTTTTCGTTTGTGTAATTATCGAGAGAAAAAGAAAAATCATGGTAAATTATTATGTACTAAAAATGAAACTGATAAATTTCCAAAAATTATTGTAGCCGGAGAATGTTATCAATATTTACCAAACTCATATTATGAAATTGATTCCCTGAAACTATTATCTTATAAAGTATATCCTCTTGATGATGGTTGGTTAGATGATAGGTTAATAAAAATACTTGAACAATTCTAATAACTCATTCTCTCCTGGATGCTCTACATCCTGTTTGTCAATCTGATATAAAAAAAACCAGGATATTGTATACTGCAGACTAAGAATAGTTCCAAAGTCATGAGTGGTAAATCATCTCTATTGTAAAAACGACAAAATTATGGTTAAATTTCAAAGTAAAGAAATCATCATGTAGTACAGGATGTAACATCCTGTTTTTCAACTTGACAAACATTAAAAAAAATTTTTATGATCATATATTTTTTTAGTATCATATAAAATATTTTACCAACATAGAATTCAGAAACTCCATATGGTCCAGTATAGGATGTAACATCCTGTTTTTCAATTTTCAAAAAAATATACACTATGGCAATTACTGCCACATGAAGTGAATAACTGTTGTCAGTCCATTTTCACAATGCCTCTCGGTAAGAAGTTCCTCACTCCTTGGCAGATTGGAGGTCTTTTGTTCCCAAGTGATAGCTCTAACAGCGATGGAAATGTCAGTGACAATGAATTCCAGGGTTTTGGACTGAGTGTTACCAGAAAAAGTGTCCAGGATAATGTAATTAATGATGAAAACCCAAATGACCCACAACCTTCCACCTCTGGTGCTATGCCAGCTTGTTCACGTTCACGTTCGCCTGTACCAGAACGAAAGAGGAAACTATTTGATCGTATACAACACCCAGATGATAACAGTGATAATGATTTAAAGGTCATTGAAAACAGTTCTAGTGACAGTGAGAGTGAATATTCCCCATTGAAGCAGCAGTATGTACGAAGTAGCACACTACGACCTGATAGTGAAGATGACGATATTGTAAGGATGGGTATGAATGAGAGTGAAGGAAGAGGAAATGGTGGTGAAAGAAGTGAGGATGGCATGACCAATGTGGCACTATCAGTGGGCCATGCTACTACCCACGCTGCTGATTCAGCAAAACAACCACCCTACCCCACACTCCCACAACCTGAACCACTACAACCTGCAAAACCACAACCACTGTACAATATCCAGCCTCCATCAGCAGACCGCTTCTGGGATTGGCAGGACGGTGATGAGTTTGTTCCCAGTCCCCATGACTTTGATGAAACACAAAGTGGAATAAAGTCATCTTGTCCACTTGGGAACAATGCCAGTGAACTGGACTGCTTTGAGTTATTCTTCGATGAACCTCTGATGGACATCATTGTCAAGGAAATAAATACATACTGTAAATACACCATAGCAATTACAATTCTCTCACCAAAATTACGGCTACAAAAGTGGAAGAAGACAACTGTGGCAGAGATGTACCTGTTTTTTGCCACAATAATGTATAAGCACACTGTCACCACCTACTGGGCAACAGAACGCCTGATTTCAACTCCAGGTTTTAGTGACATTATAGGTTTTAATCGTTTCCTTATACTGTTACGTATGTTACACTTTTCAGATAAAACCAGGCCTGACAGAAGCGACAGGTTATATAAGATCAGAAATGTGTTTATGTATCTAAAACAAAAGTTCTGCATGTATTTTTATCCCTTCAGGAAGCTTGTTATTAATGAGTCATTCAAGCAATATATACCAAGCAAGAGGAAAAGCTTTAGTATAAAGCTATTTGTACTGTGTGATTGCAAAAGTGATCTAGTTTTGGATATCATTGTGTACACTGGCAGTAATACTACCATGAAGTTATTGTTTACCTCTGATGATGTGGTTCGAAAAATGATGGAACCATATCTTGGTAAGGGGCATATGTTATTTACTGATAACTGGTACACAAGCCCCTTACTCAGTGATTTCTTGTGGGTAAACTTGACAGACGTGTGTGGCACAGTGCGTGGTAATCATAAACATATGCCAAGGTTCGACGTTGGCACTCGCAGAGGTGAGGTGCAAGCCTTTGCTGCCAACGAAATAATGGCATTTCGGTGGCATGACATACGTGATGTCACATTGTTAACATCAGTTCACAAAAACGAAATGATACCCAGTGGTAGGGACAATAAAGAGACCAATGAACCCATTCTAAAGCCTGCAGCTGTCATGGACTACAACCTCAATATGCACTTAGTGGACAAATGTGACATGCAGATTGGGTTTACAGACTGTATACAGAGTTATAAGTGGTATATAAAACTTTTTTTCCATCTTGTTGATATCTCTATGCTAAATGCTTATAACATATACAAGTTGAAGACCAACAAAACATCAAAATATGGTGAATTTTGCCTGTCAGTAATCAAACAAATAATTGCAAAGTACCAAGGAAAGTACAAAGGAGCAACTCTTGCAACAGACCAGCGCCCACAGACGTCATCTCATATGAGACCTGGTGATCATACATACCACAAAACACGGAAAGTACAAAGGAGCAATTCTTGCAATAGACCAGCGCCCATAGACGTCATCTTGTATGAGACCTGGGATCATACATACCACAAAACACCCACAAACACGCAGAGACACTCGTTTTATGTTTGAGGAGTGTAAAGTACCTCTCTGCATATACCCATGTTTTAAAGAGTTGAACATGTTTAGTGACTGTACATATGTATATATATTATGGAACAATAGTAATAAAAATTGTTTTGTATTGTTTGTTTGTGTAAACAAATTACTGTGATGGTTAAAATTTTTTGAAGAATTTTTTAAATCTTATCCAAACTCATATTATCTAATTAAATCAACATGGAACTTTCCTTTTAGAAGTGAATAATTAATAAAATTATTGTTAAGATAATATTATTAATTTTTAATAGTAAGTACTGACCCTTTTTATAAGAGATATAAAAGCAAAAAGGGAAGGAAGCAGCAGCGAGAGAGGTTGAAGATGGTGAAATCGAATAAAGCCATCTATTATTACTAAAGGGACGTTTTAAATAAGGTTCTTTATAATATCTGTGATATAGTTTACGAAGTGGATGTTTGATAAATTAAATTTATAGCTTTAATATTGTAATATTAATTTTATGTTATGAAAAATATTAAATTTTTTAATAAAAAAAAATATTTTGCAATCATATATAATGTTGTCAAGGGTATATAGGGATGCCGATGCGGATGCTATAGAGCAAACCTATACCCAGAAACCCTAGAAAATGGGATTCACTAATTGAGTATTAGAATTGTGGAAAGAAGTGAAAGAACATAGCAGTGCAAAGACAATTGAATTATTCAATCTATATATCGGAGAAACAGACGACGAACTAACACCAGAAAACTATAAGATAGCAAAAGACTTTCTACATACAGAAATATTTGACGGAAATCCAAGTGATTTAGCAAATGTATTCTCAAACCACCTCATACAATATATAGAACAGACAAATACAAAAAGTGAAACTGAAATACTACAACTGAAAAGCATAAGAGCAACAATACATAAATACTTTGACACCAGATCCTGGCACCACTTCCTACTGGACTGCTGCTTCTCAGATGATGACCAATCGGATGCAGAGTATTTTTTTACTGATGCGACCTTCTACTAACACATTGCATCATAAAAATAATATATTTATAGCATCACCATACAACAATCATAATATATAACTAACTCATATATATACATCTATCTTCCACAGACCACCAACAGACACCGATGAACCACCGATGAAACAACATGGAGGACCTCCCGAAAACATGGACAGGGACAATAATTCACAAGAGAGCATATGTTCTACTAGTAAGAGCAAACAAACAACACCTCACAAACGAACTACAGAACTTCCAGAACAACTTGAAAACAAAAATGGAATTCCTACAGAAATTCGACCCAAAAATACAGTTCTACAGAGACAATGAAAAACAGAACAACTACCTAATAGTCCTAAAGAATGTATTCAGCAAGAAAACAAGAACAGACTTCATACAAATGTTAGAGAACCTCAAGAAAAACTCTACTATGATCCTAAGATGGGTAAAAATAAACTGGATAACGGGAACCCAAGACTCAGAACACTACAACTTAGAGATGAACCAGACAGACCTGACAACAATAATACTGGGGGACCCGCGCAGCGGGTCATGCGCATCAACGCGCTCGAAGAAATTTTTGCTCAAATCCCTTACCAAGACTTATTAAACTGTTGTGCTCCAGTATGTAAGCAATGGAGAAATGTAATCGTTAATCAGCATTATATGCCACTTCGTCAACTATATCACAGATATTGCAAAGAACCCTATTCAAAATTTAAAAGTCCCTTTGGTAATAGTAGTAGTGCTATTGATATTTTACGACCATTTTTTCGAAAAAACAAAAACAAAGATGACTATGTATGTCAATTTTTATTACAAATTATTGAATATAAAAATCAAATATATAAAACCTATAATTTTCAAAAGGATTTAATCGAATTGCACACTCACCCACACTACAAACATGCTGCTGCATTTCTGGTATATCACCAATCGTTCTACAACAATAATGATTGGCATATTCTTATAATATTTATGATACTACTATCTGAGAAAATAAGTGAAATCTTATATTTATTATATTTATTATTAAAAATACCAAATTTTTATCCATTAATAGATATTATTGATTTTTTTTACGGCTTATCTTTGATGTTTTTGAATTGTTGCTATAACCACAAAAGTTTGGAAATTTCAAAAGAGGATTCACATTATAATCTCATTAAGATTCATTCTACTCTTTTCATTTGGGAAAATCGAATAAATCCAATAATTAATGGCTGTTTGCTAATGACATGTGAACGAGCACGGGTGGTAAATCATCTCTATTATAACGACGACAGAATTATTGTGGTCGAATTTCAAAGTAAAGAAATTATCTTTGATATATTTGAAATATTATTATTAATTTTTAAAACTCATATTGATAAGAAATTTTTAATTGTTGTATCTGAAGAAGATAAGTTAGATATCAAAAATTCTTTGTTACATTTATTCAAAAGTAATGTAACTATAATCAATGATTATAACTTATTAAAAAATTATGAAAAACAACACGATTTTTTAATAGTTTTTTCCTCAGAAATACTAGAAGAGGTAAAAAATTTAATCAATTTTCCCATAATTTTTTTTAAATGTATTAATTGGTGTTTTGGTAATAAAACTCATTTGTTTTTTAAAACAAACAGGAGAATATAAATTTTTTGATTATGTAATTATCGAAAGAAAAATAAAAATCATGGTAAATTATTATGTATTAAAAATGAAACTACTGATGATAATTTGGAAACTGATGATTTCCCAAAATTTATTTTAGCTGGAGAAATTTTTAAATTGTATCCAAACGTATATTATACAATTAAATTCCTGAAAATACTGTCTTATAAATTTACATTACCTCTTGATAAGAGGTTAGAAAAAATACTTAAACCATTCTGGATGTCTGAACAATATGAACGTGGTACTGTTATCCGTGTAGTATGTCAAAGAATTGTCTTTTGAGATATTAATAATTTTCAATATTCATATTGAATTATTAAATCTGAACAATATGTATATGATTGGTTCTTTCTAATTTGTTCAAAAATTTAATTATATTTATGCGTGGATTCGTCAGCGACTACTCTTATTAGAAAAATCTAAAATTTACTAGGTTTACTTATAATAATTTTTCTATTTATGATGTCAATTATTTTTGTTTATTAAGTTAAAGATCATATATATTTTTTTTAGTATTATATAAAATGTTTTACCAACACAGAATTTATAAACTCCACAAACTCCATGTTATGTGGCAGTAATTTTGGGAACCAACCAACTAACCGTTTTTCAACTTGACAAACATTAAAAATTAGTATCATATAAAATATTTTACCATATCCTGTTTCTCAATGGTGGCTTATCCAAAAATGGTTAAAATTTTTCTAACATGGAACTTTCCTTTTAGAAGTGGATAATTGATCAAATAATTGTCTGCTGAAATATTATTATTAATTTTTAATATTAAGTAATGACAAACATTAGAATTTTTTTTCAGATCATATAATTTTTTTTAAGGGTCAAATAAAATATGTTTCTCAACTTGACAAATAATAGAATTATTTTTTTTAGGTTCAAATAAAATATTTTACCAACACAGAATTCACTTGTACAGTACAGGATGTAACATCCTGTTTCTCAACTTGACAATAAAGAATTATTTTTTTAGTTCAAATAAAATATTTTACCAACACAGAATTCACTTGTACAGTACAGGATGTAACATCCTGTTTCTCAACTTGACAAATAATAGAATTATTTTTTTTAGGTTCAAATAAAATATTTTACCAACACAGAATTCACTTGTAACCTCTCAGGATTATAAGACAATAGTTTCATGGAATCAATTAGATAAAATCTGTATTTTAGAAACATTTGAAAACATTCTCCGGCTAAAATAATTTTTGGAAAATCATCAGTTTCATTTTTAATATATAATAATTTACCATGATTTATCTTTTTCTCTCGATAATTACACAAACGAAAAATTGATATTTTTGTTCTTGTTCTTTTAAAAAAATGATCATGTATTTTATTACCAAAACACCAATTAATACATTTAAAAAAAATTATGGGAAAATTGGTTAAATTTTTTACCTCTTCTAGTATTTCTGAGGAAAAAATTATTAAAAAATCGTGTTGTTTTTCATAATTTTTTAATAAGTTATAATCATTGATTATAGTTACATTATTTTTAAACAAATGTAACAAAGATTTTTTGAATAATATATCTAACTTATTTTTTTAGATTCAATAATTAAAAATTTCTTATCAACATGAGTTTCAAATATTAATGATAATATCTCAACTTTATCAAAGATAATTTCTTTACTTTGAAATTCGACCACAATAATTCTGTCGTCGTTATAATAGAGATGATTTACCACTCGTGCTCGTTAACATGTCATTAGCGAACAGCCATTAATTATTGGATTTATTCGATTTTCCCAAATGAAAAGAGTAGAATGAATCTTAATGAGATTATAATGTGAATCCTCTTTTGAAATTTCCAAACTTTTGTGGTTATAGCAACAATTCAAAAACATCAAAGATAAGCCATAAAAAAAATCAATAATATCTATTAATGGATAAAAATTTGGTATTTTTAATAATAAATATAATAAATATAAGATTTCACTTATTTTCTCAGATAGTAGTATCATAAATATTATAAGAATATGCCAATCATTATTGTTGTAGAACGATTGGTGATGTATCAGAAATACAGCAGCATGTTTGTAGTGTGGGTGAGTGTGCAATTCGATTAAATCCGTTTGAAAATTATAGGTTTTATATATTTGATTTTTATATTCAATAATTTGTAATAAAAATTGACATACATAGTCATCTTTGTTTTTGTTTTTTTCGAAAAAATGGTCGTAAAATATCAATAGCACTACTATTATTACCAAAGGGACTTTTAAATTTTGAATAAGGTTCTTTACAATATCTGTGATATAATTGACGAAGTGGCATATAATGCTGATCAACGATTACATTTCTCCATTGCTTACATACTGGAGCGCAACAGTTTAATAAGTCTTGGTAAGGAATTTGAGCAAAAATTTCTTCGAGTAATTTTGTTGTCATAATATTTTATAGTCTAGTAAAAGTCTTAATATTCTTTTCATAAATTCTTATTTTAAAAATGTAATTAGAATATATGATGGCAACATTATATATGATTGCAAAATATTTTTTTTTATTATAAAATTTAATATTTTTTAAAATATATATGCTCATTCAAAAAATTCAAAAACATCAAGATATGTTTTGCTCTATATTCTTTATAAATGTTTGATAAATCAAATTTATAGTTTTAATATTGTAATATTAATTTTATCTGTAAAAATAAAAAAAAGAGACTCTTCATTTTCACATTATCCACTTCTAAAAGGAAAGTTCCATGTTGATTAGAAATTAATTACCCAAATCTTTAGATCTGTATTGGTATTTTATGTAACCTTTAATTTTTGTCTTTATAGAAAAGATTTTACAATCTTAGAATAATTTTATGATCGTAAAAAGTTTTATGTATATTATAAAAAATATTAAATTTTATAATAAAAAAAAATATTTTGCAATCATATATAATTTTGCCTTCATAAAAATTTTACCATCATATATTCTAATTACATTTTTAAAAGAATATTAAGACTATAAAATATTATGACAACAACATTAAAATTACTCGAAGAAATTTTTGCTCAAATTCCTTACCAAGACTTATTAAACTGTTGCGCTCCAGTATGTAAGCAATGGAGAAATGTAATCGTTGATCAGCATTATATGCCACTTCGTCAATTATATCACAGATATTGTAAAGAACCTTATTCAAAATTTAAAAGTCCCTTTTGTAATAATAGTAGTAGTGCTATTTATATTTTACGCTCATTTTTTCGAAAAAACAAAAATAAAGATGACTATGTATGTCAATTTTTATTAAAAATTATTGAATATAAAAATCAAATATATAAAACCTATAATTTTCAAACGGATTTAGTGGAATTGCACACTCATCCACACTACAAACATGCTGCTGCATTGCTGGTATATCACCAATCGTTCTACAATAATAATGATTGGCATCTTCTTATAATATTTATGATAATAGTATCTGAGCAAATAAGTGAAATCTTGTATTTATTATATTTAATATTAAAAATACCAAATTTTTATCCATTAATAGATATTATCGATTCGAATTTCAAAGTAAAGAAATTATCTTTAATAAAGTTGAGATATTATCATTAATATTTGAAACTCATGTTAATATTTTTTTTTTTTTTTTTTTTATTCACCGGTATTCTCCCGGCCCGGGTCTTTTCCAAGTAGTGGTGACCCGGCCTTGGCTCCCTATCTGGGGAGTGTCTCGAGACTTAAGTCTCCCATGGGAGGAGGGACAAGTACCTCCTCATCTTTGGGACCAAGTGTCCCCAGGCCTAGCCACATTCCCCGCCCTCACGGGGCTCGTAGGGAGAAGCTAGGCCTCTGGTCTGCCATCTACCCCGCCTCAAAAAGGGCTCGTGGGGATGGCAGTCTTGTGAGCTGCAGATGGTAGCAAGCTCAGGCTTCATGTTGATAAGAAATTTTTAATTATTATATCTGAAGAAGATAAGTTTTATATGTTATTCAAAAATTTTTTGTTACATTTATTCAAAAATAATGTAACTATAATTAATGATTATAACTCATTAAAAAATTATGAAAAAAAAACTTGATTTCTTAATACTTTTTTCCTCAGAAACACTAGAAGAGGTAAAAAAATTAACCAATTTTCCCATAATTTTTTTTAAATGTATTAATTTGTGTTTTGGTAATAAAATACATAATCATTTTTTTAAAAGAACAAGAACAAAAATACCAATTTTTCATTTGTGTAATTATAGTCATGGTAAATTACTATGTATTAAAAATTAAACTACTGATGATAATTTGGAAACTGATGATTTCCCAAAATTTATTATAGCCGGAGAAAGTTTTAAATTGTATCCAAACGTATATAGTCTAATTAAATTATTGAAAATACTGTCTTATAAATTTACATTTCCTCTTGATTAGAGGTTAGTAAAAATACTTAAACCATTCTGGAAGTCTTATCAAGACTACTACTACCACATAGAGTGTGAATTCTGTATTGGTAAAATAATGATAATGAAAAAAAAATTTAATTAAAATATTCTCTTATGAGAGGTATAATTTTTGTCTTCATAGAAAAGATTTTAATAATAGAATAATTTCATAATTGTAAAAAAAGTTTTATATCTCTCACAAAAATATTAAATTTTATCATAAAAAAAAATATTTTGCAATTATATATATAATTTTGCCTTCATAGAAATTTTTACAAACATATATTCTAATTACATTTTTAAAATATGAATGTATAAAAAGAATATCAAGACTATTAAAATATTATGGCAAAAAACAACATCAAAATTACTCGAAAAAATTTTTTACCAACATCAAAATTACTCGAAAAAATTTTTGCTCAAATTCCTTACCAAGACTTATTACACTGTTGCGCTCCAGTATGTAAGCAATGGAGAAATGTAATAGTTGATCAGCATTATATGCCACTTCGTCAACTATATCACAGATATTGCAAAGAACCCTATTCAAAATTTAAAAGTCCCTTTGGTAATAGTAGTAGTGCTATTGATATTTTACGACCATTTTTTCGAAAAAACAAAAACAAAGATGACTATGTATGTCAATTTTTATTACAAATTATTGAATATAAAAATCAAATATATAAAACCTATAATTTTCAAACGGATTTAATCGAATTGCACACTCACCCACACTACAAACATGCTGCTGCATTTCTGGTATATCACCAATCGTTCTACAACAATAATGATTGGCATATTCTTATAATATTTATGATACTACTATCTGAGAAAATAAGTGAAATCTTATATTTATTATTAAAAACACCAAATTTTTATCCATTAATAGATATTATTGATTTTTTTTACGGCTTATCTTTGATGTTTTTGAATTGTTGCTATAACCACAAAAGTTTGGAAATTTCAAAAGAGGATTCACATTATAATCTCATTAAGATTCATTCTACTCTTTTCATTTGGGAAAATCGAATAAATCCAATAATTAATGGCTGTTCGCTAATGACATGTGAACGAGCACGAGTGGTAAATCATCTCTATTATAACGATGACAGAATTATTGTGGTCGAATTTCAAAGTAAAGAAATTATCTTTGATATATTTGAAATATTATTATTAATTTTTAAAACTCATATTGATAAGAAATTTTTAATTGTTGTATCTGAAGAAGATAAGTTGTTAGATATATTGTTCAAAAATTCTTTGTTACATTTATTCAAAAGTAATGTAACTATAATCAATGATTATAACTTATTAAAAAATTATGAAAAACAACACGATTTTTTAATAGTTTTTTCCTCAGAAATACTAGAAGAGGTAAAAAATCTAACTAATTTTCCTATCATTTTTTTTAAATGTATTAATTGGTATTTTAGTAATGAAACTCATTTATTTTTTAGAAGAATAAACAGGAGAATATCAATTTTTCGATTATGTAATTATCGAAATAAAAATAAAAATAATGGTAAATTATTATGTATTAAAAATGAAACTACTAATGATAATTTGGAAACTGATGATTTCCTAAAATTTATTTTAGCCGGAGAAAGTTTTAAATTGTATCCAAACATATATTATACAATTAAATTCCTGAAAATACTGTCTTATAAATTTACATTTCCTCTTGATAAGAGGTTAGTAAAAATACTTAAACCATTCTGGTGGAATTATTATTCTAATGTAAAATACAATCTTTATCAGTTTATGAGGGGCAATTGCTAATCAATATGGAACTTTCCTTTTAGAAGTGGATAATTTGAAAATGAATCTTCCCTTTTTTTTATTTTTATATATAAAATTAATATTAGTGGTTATTAAAAATATTACTGTGATGGTTAAAATTTTTCTATGTTCATAAAATATTTTATATAATGATACAGAATTCACTTTAATCAGAATAATTTTATGATCATAAAAAATTTTATATATATAAAAATATTAAATTTTATAATAAAAAAATATTTTGCAATCATATATATAATTTTGCCTTCATAGAAATTTTTACCATCATATATTCAAAATACATTTTTAAAATAGGAATATAAAAATAAGACTATAAAATATTATGACAACAACATTAAAATTACTCGAAGAAATTTTTGCTCAAATTCCTTATCAAGATTTATTAAACTGTTGCGCCCCAGTATGTAAGCAATGGAGAAATGTAATAGTTGCTCAGCATTATATGCCACTTCGTCAACTATATAACAGATATTGCCAAGAACCCTATTCAAAATTTAAAAGTCCCTTTGGTAATAATAGTAGTGCCATTGATATTTTACGACCATTTTTTCGAAAAAACAAAAACAAAGATTACTATTTATGTAAATTTTTATTACAAATTATTGAATATAAAAATCAAATATATAAAACCTATAATTTTCAAACGGATTTAATCGAATTACACACTCACCCACACTACAAACATGCTGCTGCATTGCTGGTATATCACCAATCGTTCTACACCAATAATGATTGGCATCTTCTTATAATATTTATGATAATACTATCTGAGAAAATAAGTGAAATTCTATATTTATTATATTTATTATTAAAAATACCAAATTTTTATCCATTAATAGATATTATTGATTTTTTTTACGGATTATCTTTGATGTTTTTGAATTGTTACTATAACCACAAAAGTTTGAAAATTACAGAAAAGGATTCACGTTATCATTTCATTAAGATTCATTCAACTCTTTTCATTTGGGAAAATCGAATAAATCCAATAATTAATGGTTGTTCGTTAATGACATGTGAACGAGCACGAGTGGTAAATCATCTCTATTGTAGCAACGACAGAATTATTATGGTCGAATTTCAAAGTGAAGAAATCATCTTTGATAAATTTGAGATATTATTATTAATTTTTAATACTCATATTGATAAGAAATTTTTGATTATTATATCTGAAGAAGAAGATAAGTTAGATATATTTTTTAAAAATTCATTGTTATATTTGTTCAAAAATAATGTAACTATGATCAATAATTATAATTCATTAAAAAATTATGAAAAACAACACGATTTTTTAATAATTTTTTCTTCAATTTGTTCGTCAAAAATACTAAAAGAGGTAAAAAATTTAATTAATTTTCCCATAATTGTTTTTTAAAGTATTAATAGATGTTTTGATGAGTTTTTTTTTTATGAAAAAAAGAAGAAGAAAAAAAATCCCAAATTTTTTTTCGTTTTGCATAATTATCGAGAGAGAAAAAAAATTTAGGGTAAATTATTATGTTTAAAAATGAAACTGCGATAATAATTTCGAAATGATGATTTTCCAAAAAATTTTTTTTTATGGAAAAGTTAAAAAGAAGGAACCAAAGTAGATTAATGTATTGAACCCTTGAAATACTTCTTATAAATTTGAATTCCTTTTAAATTTGATGAGAGGATAAAAAAATACTTCAACCATTCGGGGACCCCCTTTTTTTTTTGGAGTGCTACCATAAAAATTTTTTTTTATCTAAAGTGAATTAATTTCTTTAGGGTTAAAAAATTTTTATTCAGAGTATATTTCATTTTTTTTTATAATTTGGTATATAAATTTTTAAGTGTGATATAACTATTTATTTTTTTATAAAAACCATATGGCCAAACAATATCATTAGAATTACTTAAAGAAATTTTTGCTAAAACTTCCCTATGAAGATCTATTAAATTTTTGTGCCCAGTTTGAAGAGAGGGAGAAGGTGATTATAGATGAACCTTTAATCCCCTTTTCGTCAACTCTATTATCGTTATTTTAAAGATCCTTTTCGATTTTTTAATAGTCCCTTAGGAGGAAAGGGTTAAAAACAATAATAAAATAAAAAACATTGTAACCCCTAAAATTCTATAAAAATTTTTTACCTTTTTTTTAAAAAAAAGATGTAATAATTAATTTATACTATGAATCAATTTTTTAAAAATATTAATTTAATAAATCTTACAAAATTTTTTTAAATTTAAACAATGACAACTGCTAACATCCAAAAATTTTTAGATGTTATTGATTTTTTCAAAAATAAAACACAGTTAGTTATTGGCGTATTCTTGCTTTAAGGGTATTTTTTCTAGAAATTAATGAAATTTAATATTTAATGTATTTGATATTAAAAATAAACAATTCCTTTTTTTTTTAAATTTTGATTAATAATTTTTTATAGGATTATGTTTTTTATTTATTTGGGATATTACTAAAAAAAAGTTTGGGGATTATTTTTTTTACACACATCACATAAAATTCATTGTGCTCTTTTTTTTATGGGGAAAAACGTTTATTAATTAAACTCTTTTTTTCCCTTTTTATTTAAAATTGAGCACAAGATTAATCAATCACTTATTAAGTGTAAAAGAAATGAAAATTTTAAAGTAGGTATGAGTGGTTAAAAATTGATGAAATATTAACTATATTTTTAACACGTATAAAAAAAAAAAATTTTAATTTTACAAAAAATAAATGAATTCTCAATGACATTTTGTTGCACACTTTTAAAAATGTACTTTTAAAAAAATTTTGATGCATTTATACTATAAATAATTCAATATTAATTTTTTTTTTATTTTTTTAAAAACTAAGAAACTCAATATTATAGAATGTAAAAGAATTAATGGTGAATATAAAAAAACGAACTAATGCTTTACTAAATTTTATTTTAAGATCCATTTTCATCGAATTATTTTTTCCTGCTTTTAGAAAAAAAAAAAAAAACTTGAAAATTTTCAAAACGACCAATTTTTTTTTTGGGTTTGGGGCAAAATTCAAAATCCAATTTGTGCTGGTTAATGACACATGCTATTCGATACAATAAATATTTTGAAACTGTTTTCCCAAAAAACTTTTCTGTGGGGAAAGACCTCCTATAAAAAATTATGAAAGAAAAATCAAAAAATATTAGAAATAGGTTTAGTTATTCAATTTTTTAAAAAGAAGTCAAAAAAATCATAGAAAACAAAAAGTGAAGTCTTAGCAGATAAAATGATTTTGATAGATATTTATGTAACAACATTAAAAGGATTAATGGAATAAATAAAAGACTACAAAAATTTTTACAAGGGAAACAGCAAAGACCCCGGGATGGTGGTTTTTTAAACTCAAAAATTTTATGATAAGTAATAATAAAAATAAAAATATTGAATCGGTATATATTGTTTATTACATAATTTTTAAAATTAATTTAGTTTTTTTTATCGTTCGGTTTTTTTAATAATCCATATTTTGGGACTGATTTTGAATTTTACGGTATTTTTTCAAATAGCAACTGAAATTTTTAGAAAATATAGAGCTTGGATAAACTTATTATAAATAATTACATTTCTTTAATTATAATTTTTGTTACTCATAAAGAATTTATGAATAAAAAGTGGAAAGTTGTGAAAAAAAAATTACAAAATAAATCTTTCACTTTGAACATCATATCAAAGAGATTTCATAAAACCAATTTACTTAATACTAATAATAGTTTTAAGAAATTTTGATTTTTTTTATTTTGTTTAAAATGTGAAAAAAATTTTAATAAATTTTATTTTTGTATTATTAATAATTAATTTTCTTTTTTAAAAGAATATTTTTCCATTTTTTATTTAAAAAACGGTGTTTTGAAAAAAAAGTGGGGAGAATGTTTTCAATTTAAACCCCAAAAAATAGAGCCTACAGCTGGGGATACACAACCTCACTTCACTAAAAATGATGATCTGTAAGAAATGTACCATATCAAAAAAAAAAAACTCAATCGCAACATAATTTGGGGTTTAGACATGTATGCGTGGACCCCAGACCGACAAAAAGAACTAGTCACAGGGAACATTCACTAAAATTTAACTTCAAAAAAAAAAACTAAAGTGGGAAAAAGAAACCAAGTCCTAAATGATATAAGCTGGGGAAAATAACTAAGCAACACGACCCAAACTTAGCCTGAACAGATTAACTCGGTGGCACTTTGATTATGCACAAGGCTTATCCTCAAAAAAAAAAAAAGGGGTAGATGTAAAATAGAAAGAGACAGGCCTCCCTTTTCAGGGGACAGAAAAGAAAACAGAGCAGCTAAAAAGGGAAAAG
>NC_069485.1:23051278-23073785 GCF_026875155.1 Cherax quadricarinatus
TTTTTGCCCGAAAAAAAAAAACAAAAATGACATGTATTCAGTTTTTATTACAAATTATTGAATATAAAAAATCAAATATATAAAACCTAAATTTTCAAAGGGATTTAATCAAAATGCACCCCTCACCCAAACTACAAACATGCTGCTGCATTTTTGGTACATCACCAATCGTTCTACAACAATAATGATTGGCATCTTCTTATAATATTTATAATAATACTATCTGGGAAAATAAGTGAAATCTTGTATTTATTATATTTATTATTAAAAATACCAAATTTTTATCCATTAATAGATATTATTGATTTTTTTTACGGCTTATCTTTGATGTTTTTGAATTGTTACTATAATCACAAAAGTTTGGAAATTTCAAAAGAGGATTCACATTATAATCTCATTAAGATTCATTCTACTCTTTTCATTTGGGAAAATCGAATAAATCCAAAAATTTAAAAATGTTGTTTCGTTAATGACATGTGAACGAGCACGAGTGGTAAATCATCTCTATTATAACAACGACAGAATTATTATGGTCGAATTTCAAAGTAAAGAAATTATCTTTGATATATTTGAATATTAATTTAATTTTTAAAACTCATATTGATAAGAAATTTTTAATTGTTGTATCTGAAGAAGATAAGTTGTTAGATATATTGTTCAAAAATTCTTTGTTACATTTATTCAAAAGTAATGTAACTATAATCAATGATTATAACTTATTAAAAAATTATGAAAAACTACAACGATTTTTAATAGTTTTTTCCTCAAAATACTAGAAAGGAAAAAATCTATTAATTTTCCCCTATAAATTTTTTTAAAATGTATTAATTGGTATTTTAGTAATGAAACTCGTTTATTTTTTAGAAGAATAAACAGGAGAATATCAATTTTTCGATTATGTAATTATCGAAAGAAAAAATAAAAATAATGGTAAATTAATTATGTATTAAAAATGAAAAAAACTAATGATAATTTGGAAACTAAAGTTTTCCCCTAAATTTATTTTAGCCGGAAAAGTTTTAAATCGTATCCAAGCGAATATATTACAATTAAATTCCTGAAAATACTGTCTTATAAATTTACATTTCCTCTTGATAAGAGGTTAGTAAAAATACTTAAACCATTCTGGTGTAATTATTATTCTAATGTAAAATACAGTCTTTATCCGTTTATGAGTGGCAATTGATAATAAATATTGATAATTTGAAAATGAATCTTCCTTTTTTTTATTTTTATATATAAAATTAATATTAGTGGTTATTAAAAATATTACTGTGATGGTTAAAATTTTTCTATGTTCATAAAATATTTTATATAATGATACAGAATTCACTTTAATCAGAATAATTTTATGATCATAAAAAATTTTATATATATAAAAATATTAAATTTTATAATAAAAAAATATTTTGCAATCATATATATAATTTTGCCTTCATAGAAATTTTTACCATCATATATTCTAAAACACATTTTTAAAATAGGAATATAAAAATAAGACTATAAAATATTATGACAACAACATTAAAATTACTCGACGAAAATTTTGCCTCCAAATCCCTTATCAAGATTTATTAACTGTTGCGCCCCAGTATGTAAGCAATGGAGAAATGTAATTGTTGCTCAGCATTATATGCACTACTTCGTCAACTATATCACTGAGTATTCCAAGGAACCTATTCAAAATTTAAAAGTTCCCTTTGGTAATAATAGTAGTAGTTCTATTGATATTTACGACCATGTTTTTTCGAAAAAACAAAAACAAAGATGACTATGTATGTCAATTTTTATTACAAATTATTTGATATAAAAATCAAATATATAAAACCTATAATTTTCAAACGGATTTTATCGAATTGCACACTCACCCACACTATAAACATGCTGCTGCATTGCTGGAATAATATCACCAATCGTTCTATACAATACTAATGATTGGCATCTTCTTATAATATTTATGATAATACTATCTGAGAAAAATAAGTGAAATTCTATATTTATTAATTATTATTAAAAATAACCAAATTTTTTATCCATTAATAGATATTATTTGATTTTTTTTTTACGGATTATCTTTGAGTGTTATTGAATTGTTTCAATAACCACAAAAGTTTGAAAATTACAGAAAAGGATCAACTTAATCATTTCATTAAGAATCATTCAACTCTTTTCAATTTGGGAAAATCGAATAAATCCAATAATTAATGGTTTGTTCGTTAATACATGTGAAGGAGCACGAGGGTAAAATCTCTCTATTGTATGCGACGACAGAATTATTATGGTCGAATTTCACAAAGTGAAGAAATCAACTTTGATAAATTTGAGATATTACTATTAATTTTTAATACTCATATTGATAAGAAATTTTTGATTATTATATCTGAAAAAGAAGAAGATAAGTTAGATATATTTTTTAAAAATTCATTGTTATATTTGTTCAAAAATAATGTAACTATGATCAATAATTATAACTCATTAAAAAATTATGAAAAACAACACGATTTTTTAATAATTTTTTCTTCAATTTATTCGTTAAAAATACTAAAAGAGGTAAAAAATTTAATTAATTTTCCCATAATTGTTTTTAAATGTATTAATAGATGTTTTAATTTTAAATGTATTAATAGATGTTTTTATGAGTATTTTTTTTATAGAAGAACAAGAAGAACAACAAAAATACCAATTTTTCGTTTGCATAATTATCGAGAGAGAAATAAAAATTATGGTAAATTATTATGTATTACAAATGAAACTGCTGATAATAATTTCGAAACTGATGATTTTCCAAAATTTATTTTAGTCGGAGAAAGTTATAAAGAATGGAACCAAGTAGTATATAATGTAATTGAATCCTTGAAAATACTGTCTTATAAATTTGAACGTCCTCTTAATGATGAGAGGATAGTAAAAATACTTCAACCATTCTGGGAGCCCTTTTTTTTTTTGAAGTGCTATCCATATAAATTTTTTATCTAAAGTGAATTAATTTCTATTGAGTATATTTCATTTTTTTTCATAATTTAGTATATAAAATTTTAAGTGTGATGTATCAAAATCATATGGCCACATTATCATTAGAATTACTCAAAGAAATAATGGTTAAAAATTTTCTATTATGGTAAAATATTTCATATCACATAGAGTGAATTCTGTGTTGGTAAAATATTTTATATGACCATAAAAAAATTATATGATCATGAAAAAAATTATATGATTATGAAAAAAAAATTTCTAATTACATTTTTAAAATATGAATGTATAAAAAGAATATTAAATTTTTTAATAATTTTTTCTTCAATTTGTTTGTCAAAAATACTAGAAGAGGTAAAAAATTTAATCAATTTTCCCATAATTGTTTTTTAAATGTATTTAATAGATGTGTTTGATAATTATTTTTTTTTAGAAAACAAGAAAGAAGAACAAAAAATACCAATTTTTTCGTTTGCGTAATTATCGAGAGAGAAATAAAAAATATGGTAAATTTTATTACTATTTAAAATGAAACTGCTGATGAATTTGGAAACGATGATTTCTTCCCAAAATTTATGGGGTGGCGGGGTGATTGATAAAGAAATGGAAACAACAAGTATATAATGTAATTGAACCCTTGAAAATACTGTCTTATAAATTTGAAAGTCCTCTTAATGATGAGAGGTTAGTAAAAATACTTAAACCATTCTGGGAACGCTATAGGTTTTTGGAGCGCTATCCATATTATTTTTTTATCAATTACCTAAAGTGAGTCCAACTCCTGTTCAGTACAGGATGTAACATCCTGTTTTTCAACTTAACAACAGGATCCCTGAAAATACTGTCTTATAAATTTGAAAGTCCCTTAATGATCAGAGGTTAATAAAAATACTTAAACCATTCTGGGAGCCCTATAGATTTTTGGAGTGCTATCCATATAAATTTTTTAGTGAGTGAATTAGTTTCTATTATGGTTAAAATTTTTATTCAGAGTATATTTCATTTTTTTTTTTTCATAATTGAGTATATAAAATTTTAAGTTAATAAAACTCTTTTATTTATTTAAAAAACCATATGGCCACATTTCATTAGAATTCCTTAAAGAAATTTTGCTCAACTTCCCTATGAAGATCTATTAAATTATTGTGCTCCCAGTTTTGTAGAATGGAAGAAGGTAATTATAGATGAACTCATTATATGCCTCTTCTCACTCTATTATCGTTATTTTAAAGATCCTTATTCGATATTTAATAGTCCTAGGAGGGTAGAAGGTAATAATAATAACATTGAACTTCTGACAATTCATAGAAATTTTTACGCGCCATTTTTTTAAAAAGATGTAATAATGATAATTATACTAGAATCAACTTTTTTAAAAATGATTGAATTTAATAATCTTACAAAATTTATATATTTTTAACAATGACTGAACTGCATAATCAATCCATTAGTATTTAAATGTTTATTGATTTTTTCAAATATCCCCCCCCTCAATCACATGTTAGTTATTGGCGTAATCTTGCTTTAAAATGGTATTTCTTTCTAGAGATTATAAGTGAAATTCAATATTTAAGTATTTGAATATTAAAAATATACAATTCCATTTCTTTAATTGATATAATAGATTTTTTATATGATTATGTTTGATTTATTTGGATATTACTAAAGTTGGTGATTATTTTTTTACACACATCACTATAAAAATATCATTGTGGCTCTTTTTTCTAATGGAAAAATCGTATTTATTAATTATGAATCTCCTTTCCATTTTATAACATGTGAGCGAGCAAGATTAATCAATCAACTTATTAGGAGTGTAAGAATAACAATGAAATTATTAAGTAGAGTTATGTAGCTGGTGTAAATATTTGATGAAATATTAACTATTATTTTTAACACGTATAAAAAAAAAAAAAATTTAATTTTGCAAAATGATGAAAATGAAATTCGTCAATGACATTATTGTTGCAGACATTTTTAAAAATGTAACTTTTAAAAAATATATGATCTATTGATACAATAAATAAGTCAAATTTTAATTTTATTATTATTTTAATTAAAAACTATAGAAAACTCAATATTATAAGTAATGTAAAAGAATTAAATGTGAAATATAAAAAAACGAACTAATGCTTCACTAAGATTGTATTTGAAGATCCATTTTCATTCGTATAATTATTATTTTTTCTGCTTTTAAGAAAAATAAAAAAAACTAGAATATTTCCAAAACGACCCAATACTTTTTCGGTTGGTGCAAAGTTTCAAAATCTCAAGATTTGGTGCTGTTTAATGACACATGCTATTCGATACAATAAAATTTTGATAACTGAATTTCCAAAAAATCTTTCTGTGGGAGAAAGACCTCCTATAAATCATTATGAAAGAGAAAATCAAAAAATATTGGAAATAGGTTATAGTTATTCAATTTTATATAATGAATGTCAAAACTATCATAGAAATCAAACAGTGAATGTCTTAGCAGATAAGAATGATTTAGATAGATATTTATGTAACAACATTAAATGGATTATGGAATAAATAAAAGACTACAAAAATTTTTTACAAGGAATCAGCAAAGACCAGAGAGATGGTGGTTTAATTCTCAAAATTGTATAGATATATGTAATAATAATAATAATAATAATAATAATAATAATAATAATAATATTGAATCGGTATATATTAGTTTATTACATAATTTTAATAAAATTAATTTAACTTTTTTTATCGTTCGGTTTTATAATAATCCATATTGTGTACTGGATTATGAATTTTACGGTATTATTTCACTACAACTGAATTTATCGAATATATGTAAGAGCTCTGGATAATACTTATTATATAAATAATTATATTTTCTTCTAATTATATAATAGTTTACTCATAAAGAATTTAATAATAAAAGTGTGTAAGTTGTGAAAAAATATTACAAACTGAAAGTCTTGCACTTAGAACATCATAATCAAAGAGATTTCATAATACCTAGATTTCTTATTATTACTACTAAATAGTTTTTAAGAATTATGATTTATATTATTTATGTTTAAAATGTTGAAACAATATAAAAAATTTATATTTTGTATCATTAATAAATTAATTTTCTTTATAAAAGAATATATTTTTCCATTATTATTTAAAAAACTGATTGTATGAAAAAAATGTGGCAAGAATGTTTGTACACAGACTACTATATAAGTTCAAGCTGGAAAATTAGAAGTCATTTTTTTTGTTGAAGTAATTATGTATGTTATACTTTATTTTTTTTTAATTAAATTTTTAAATGTTGATTTTTTAAAAATTATTTAAAAACTATGTTTTAAAATGTAGTTTTTCTTTTTTTTTTTACAGAAATCATCAGATATGGTATAAAAAAACAACAACATGAAATATCAACAATGATGGTCACAGTATAATATAAAAACAAATTCCAAAATTCAATTATCCAACATGAATAATAATACCCAACCATCTCATATTCACCAATTTAAAGAAGCTCAATCATCAACAATATCCATATTCACCAATCAAGTAGCCAATCATCAACAATATCTATATTCACCAATTGAAGAAAGCTATCATCAACAAGATCCATATCACCATTCAAGTAGCCATCATCAACCATATTTATATTTTCACCATTCAAGAACTTGCTCCTATTGTGAAGTACCAGCCAATTTATCATCAACAAGAAAAAGCAATCTCAATTCAAACAACTCAAAAATATCAAATAATTCGAGAAGTTCCTATTATTCAACAGGAAGAAGTTCCTATTGTGAGGTATAGCAGTCAAATTAATTTACCACAGTATTATAAAGTTGTTTCAACAATTAAATATCCTTCTAATCAACAATTATCTAAATCAGTTCCCACTAGAGAATGGTCAGATACTATGTTATATAATAATCCAGTTATTAATTATCAATCACAGTATTCCCTCCAAGAGGAAAAAGCAGCATTTCCAATTCGAAATATTCAAGAACAACAACAAGAAACAGCATTTCCAATTCGAAATATTCAAGAACAACAAGAAGTTTTTCAAACTCAAACTACCCAAGAACAACAACAAGAAACAGCATTTCCAATTCAAACTATTCAAGAACAACAACAAGAAACAGCATTTCCAATTCAAACTACCCAAGAACAACAACAAGAAACAGCATTTCCAATTCAAACTATTCAAGAACAACAAGAAACAGCATTTCCAATTAAAACTACCCAAGAACAACAACAAGAAACAGCATTTCCAACTCTAACTACCCAAGTAATTCCAATTGTAGAAGAACAAACAGAAGTACATCAACTAAAAGTTTTATCAGGGTAGTCCATGAAAATATCTTACAAAAAACAGTTTCAACCCAAACAATCCAACATGAAATTATTAAATAGTAAAGAACAGATCAGTTCAAACCACTAACAAAAAATAGAATCATCATCAAAAATCAACAACCATCATCAAACCAAGAATTTATTCAGAATTTGGTGAAAAGAAAACATTTGTTTGTAATATTTGTGAAATTGTGATCATCAAAAAAATAAATATGAAAATAATATAGATTAGATCGATATTTAAGCAAAATCAAATTGAATTGTTTATACTCTCAATACAATTATGGCAATAACATTAGAAATATTACTTCGAGCAGGAAATTTTGCTCACCCCCCTTATGAAGATTTATTAAACTATTGTGCTCCAGTTTGTAACAATGGAGAAATGTAATTATTGCTAAACAGCATATATAATCCACTTCGTCAAATATATTATAGATATTGTAAAGAAGCCTTACTCAAAATTTTCGAAGTCCCGTTTGGTTAATAATATTGTGCTATTGAAATTTTACAACCATTCATGGATGGAACGAGACTATTGATGGTAATTTTAAATTTTTAGCAAATGATGTAAAGTATAGAAACATAGACGGTTTACCTAGTACTACAGCTTGTAATGCGATCAACGTAGATTATAACTATTCATATGAGTGTAAGTCCATCTGTTTAAAGAAACTTACTATAGTGGCAAGAATCAATACATACAATATCTATTGCTTAAGAGGGGTGATTGTCCATAGCTCATACTATTCATATGCGGTTGAATTTCTGGGAAAACGCCAGTCATATTTAATATTATAATAGTCAGATAGAAGTGTATGATGCTCCCCTGATTACATATATGCCCCCGTAGTTAAGTGAAATCCAGTATTAATTAGATTATAATTACATTACTACCGTTAAGTGTGTAAAATTATGGATGTGGCTTAAGAAAGGCTACAAAACAAATTTTTTATCCATTAGTTGATATTATAGATTTTTCCTATGATTATTTTGTTTTTTTCTGAATATTTACTATAATCATAAAGTGTGTCAATTCCCGATTAATTATCATTTGTAAAAATTTTTTCTACTCTTTTTATTTGGGAAAATCGAATATTGGATCTCCATTAATGACATGTGAACAAGCACGATTAATCAATCATTTTATTATAACAATGACAAAATTATTGAATGTGGATTTATAAGTAAAAAATACCATATTTGAAGTATTAATTTAATTTTAATAGTTACAGTAATAATATAGTTTTTAATTTTTACAAACTACTTAAAGTATTGACAAATCTTTATTCAAATTTAAAAACGTACTATCAAAATAATTTTGATAATCCATCATCAAATGATTTTATTATAATATATTCTGATGTTAATCATGTCCCTATAATTGTAATTGTATTCAATATATTTTGATGGCGATAAAAAGTAATCACCTCAATAGTACAAATTTATAAATTAATCTAAATTAACCCAATTTTTCGTTGTTAATAATGGAATAATATAAGTGAATGTAATCAAATCAATTTTACGATTAAAAAATAAAACTGATGAATTTTCCAAAATATCTTTATCTGTTGACGAAACCAAGCAATCTTATTACAAATTTACTGCCAGCCGCGCACCACACTCCCCTACCCCCAAAAACAACCCATACCACACAAAACGCCTAAAGAAAACAAGACGACCACAACAACACCAACTACACCATATACATCACATATACCCCCCACACCATCCACCCCCCCCCCCACCCCTCAAACACCCCCATAAAGACCACAACTTGCTTGTAATCTAAACTTAAAACCAGTATAAAAAACGGCCGAGCAAACAGCCTAAAACTCCTGTCTCCAACAAAATCAGTAAAAAAACAAACACACCCACTCCCAATGGAAATAAAAAGGACAAACACCCATACCCCCTGACACCCATCCGGATAACAACTCCTCGTAATTCCCTGCCTAACAAAAAAGGTAGACTAAAATAAATGAAAGTGAATACCGCTACTGATTTATCACATAAACCCCAACCGACTATTACTGGCCGTTCGAATTGCGCCCGCCACATGCCCCGCCGACCGCCCACCAACTCAAAGGAATACACTCTTGGAATACTTAAACAAAGAATCAACAGGCAATCCTACCCTACATGACCAACACCCAACATAACACGAAAAAATAACCCCCAACAAACCCCTCACCCAACACCTTAACTCCACCCACCCCCAACCACCACAACAACTAACAAAAAAACCCAAACACCCAAACCGCTACAACAAATCCCTCCCGCCCCCCCCTCCCTTACCCCCCCTCACCTCTCACCCCTCCCCCCTCCTCCCCCCCCGATACTAAAAAAAGCCCCCCCCCCACCACCCCTAAGCTAAACCTAACCATGCCCCATTCAGCCTAAATCTCCTACCCCACCACCCCCTCCCTCCCAAAACACAAATCCAGCCCTCTGCTCCATACTCCCAACCTCCCCCGCCCCCCCCAGAGCTTAAAAACCAACCCTACCCCCTGCCTCCTAAACTCCCAACCCCCCCCACAAACCCCACCCCACCATCCCCCCTCCAACCCAACCCCGCCCCCTACCCAACCCCCCCCATCCCCCAAAAACACTACTCCACCCCCAACACACCCCCCCCTCTCCACACAAGACATCCCCACCCCATCATCCCACCCCCCCTCCCCCACAATAAACAAATATTTACAAATATCCACAAACAAAAACCCGCCAAAAAACGACCACAATCCAAACACCACCCCCCCCATCCCGCCCAGACATTACCCGCACCCCCAAGCTACCCCCCCCCCACAACCTGCCCTCCATCATCGCCACCGCCCCCCTCCCCCAACAAACCAAAGATATTACCAAAATATCACAAAAAACAAAACCCTCAAAAACACAAAACACCAACCCACTCCCCCGCCTCACCCCACAAAACCATCCCCACAACAACCAAAGACACAGACCCATAAACCATAACACCACCAACCAATACTACACCCACGCATAACACGCCCAACACGAATAAAACGACCACACCGCAAAAGTTCCCCACCCCACCCCACATACCACCATACCCATACATACCCAAAAAAACCCCCCATTCCCCTCCCATCGTCCCACCCCCAAACCCCAACAAACCCAAACCCAACTACCCAGCCCACTCCCCCATTCCACAAACCCCCCGACACCCCAACCCCCCCACGCACCTATAACAAAATATGACATCTATTCCCCCAAACCAACAAACCACCTAACAACACACAAAAGAACCATGCCCCCCTCCCACCCCGTCAAACAACCAAAACCAAAAAACAAAGAAGCACCTAAAGCAGACCATAAAAAACCACCCCTCAATTCCAACCATCCCAAACCACCCACAACAACAACCCCAACCACCCATCAACCAAAACAAACAAACCGAAACCCCCCTAAATAAACGATACACCCTCCCCCCCACCACCAACAACATCACCACACCATCACCCCATCCTAAAAAAAAAAAACCACACCCTCTACCAAAACACCCCCCACCATCCCCACACCCACAACATAAAAAACCCATAGAACCAACCAGCAACACATAAAAGACCCAAAAACACCCCAACTAAACAAAAAAAAAACCCACACCCAACATACCACACAAACCAAAACAACAGAAAAACTAACTAACAAGAACCAACATACAAAGGCAACAGATATACACTTCGACCCTCCTACAATCTCACCCACAAACCAAAACCCACCCAAAAACCTTCATACCTCCCAATAAAACCGCCCCCAAAGTTATCCCCACAAACACTCCAACACAAAAAACTCTACCCTTCCTACGCCCCGCCACAAAAACCCCTCTCCTTTTCATCTCCCCCAACCCCCACACATAAAAAACCTAAACAACAAACCGAACAACAAATAACCCCGGTGGCCGCAAGGCTCGCACCACGTAAAAAACGCCCCACAAAAAACGCAAACTCCCAACCGACTACCCCTCCAAACCACATCCCATCCAAAAAAACCAAACATCCCCCAACCCCCCCCCTAATCCAAAAGACAACCACCAAACTCACTACCAAGAAACGACCCTACCAACCAGCTACCACCCGCATACCCCCCACCAACCACCCCTCCCATTATCACCCCAATGCCCATCCCACCTATTCCCTTCATACCCCCCCCCCCCACCAAACAACCCAAACGAAATACCCCCAAAAAATACACCCTCATTCCATACCCTCCACCGAACACACCAACCCCCCACCAACGCCACCCATCCAACCCCCGCCCCAACCACCCAAACACCAATACCCAACACTTATCAAAAAAAAAAGAAAGACCCCAAACTCCCCAATACAACCCACCGCCCGCGCTCCAAACCTCAACAACTCATCAAAAACACCCCCCACCCGACCCCAATAAAAAAACAACCAACCCCAACAAAAGAAACCAACCATTGTTAATAACCCCGCCCACTAAATTCCGCTAACTCCACCACACTACACCTAATCCCCTCCCAGATTACCCCACCATAACTGCCCCCCCAAAATACCAGAACGCCGCCCACCCCAACCCAAAACCCAACAAACCTCCCATACAAATTCCCCCCTTCCTCCACGCCCCCCTACGACCAAACCGGTCAAAAACCAATAAATCCACCCATCCCCACCCACCCCAGACAGACCAAACCCACCCCACCACACTCACCCGCAAAACCACCCCCGAACGGACCCGCCCCCACCCCCACCCACACCCGACTCCCCCTTGCTCACCCCCAAAGAGAAAACACCAACCCCCCAAAGGCCTCAGACCACCACCACCACAAACACTGTTCTTAACTGTAATCTCCCTATCCCCCCACAGAAACCACCTCCTCACCAAATATCAAGCCAAAACCAACTATCGAAAACCCCGAAAAGAAAAACCAAAAGCTAACCCTCCCATTTATCACGAAGAGACAAACAAAAAAAACTCAACCAAATACCCCCAACCACCCGACACCCCCCCCCACACCCACGAACCCCACAAACAAGCCAAAAAACCACAAAAAAAGAAACAATAAAACCCCCCTAAAACCAAAGACTAGCCACCCAAATCCTTACAAACACCCCAACCCCACTCATTACCCATAACACACTGGTAAACTTACTATCACCAAATCCAAAACAATATTGATATGATCAAAACCATTAGCCAAACATAAGTCCCCCCTTTGGATTTAAAGTACTTTGGTACTAGACGAAAAAAAGACTTGGATTTTTCCCTTAAATGATGGATAAAAAGAAAGGGTTTTGCATTTCTTTCCACCAGTAATTTATTTTTTATCAAAACCAAAAAGGTAATTTTCTATGTTTTTTTATTTATTAGAATGCCATTTTTTAGAAATAAAAATGGAAATTTCAAAAATCATTATTTTTAGTAGTGTTTTCAAGGTTTTAAGTTTGAATAATAATCCTTTTTCCAAATTTATTTTTTTGGTAATATTTTGGTATTTAAAAACTAAAATTAACAATCATACATTTTTTAAACGAAATTTATTTAAAAAATGTCCCCTAGTAGGTTTATCAATGTACTTTTTCATAATATTGAATGAATTAATTGGATAAATCACCACACTTATTTTTTTTATTATTAAAAAACTTTCTATTAATTATAGCAAGGTTAAATATTTTTGCATTAAATATCCATAATGGTCTTCCTCCAGTATACATAACTCTACTTTAATAATATCTTTTAATACCATTTACTGAAAAGAATGATAATTGTATCCACTCTTTTTTCTCCGTTCACACGTTTATTTGGAATAATCATCACCTGTGCAATATAACGGTTTTTTTCCCATATAAAGAAGAGCAGAGTGAAAAATTTTGTAATGTTGGAACCATAAAATTTTAAATTGTTGTAAACATAATAATGAGCAAAAACCATCATACATAATTCCATAATAAAGAAATCAAATAATTTTCCCAACCAAAGATAAAAAACTTGATTTTTTTTTAATATTAAATACATTAAACTATTTTGAAAAAATTTCACTTACATCTCGAGAATTATCACCTGGCCCATCCAAGGCTATAATACACCAGTCTACTGAAAATATATATTTTTTTTAAGAAATTTAATACAATACATTTAGTAGCTGATTAAATAACATTGGATGATTTGGTGTAATTCTAAAATAGTTCTTCATTTAAAATTATAAAATTTTTTAAACAGGATTTTTGTTTTTATATTCAATCAATTTTAAAAAATTCAGTAATAAAACAGGAAAAAGGATATTTTTTAAAGGATGATTTTCTTTCAAAATTGTTATCGTAATTTAAGAATTAGTAGAATTAATACCACCATTTATATACCTATAGGACGACATTTGGGAAATTTTTGAAATAAAGAAAGTTTTTACACTATAACTTAATATAAATGAACTCCGATATGGCAAAATATAAAATGGAATTTATCACAATCCACATTTTGCCATTGCTTTACAAAACTGGTGCAAACAACCAGTTTTCAATAAATTCTTCCCATTATGAAAGTTTGAGCAAAAAATTTTCTTGGGAGAATTTCCTTCTACTGTTTTGTTGCTGCCATTATTTTTGTAAATTGTAATTTGGAACCTCTATATTGAAATCCTCAAATTTAAATATCTAATATTTTTATTAATTTAATTTTTTATTTTTTTTTTAATATTTTTAAATGTATTTATTTCCCATATTTTAAAATAAGTTTTTAGAAATAATTTTAAATTTTATTACATATTTTTACAACGCATTAAAACCTAACTTTTTAATATAACAAATAGATAAGATAATACCAGAAAAATAATCCCCCTCCAAGAAAATTTTTTGCTCAAATCCCTTAAGGAGATTTTATTAAACCTGTTTATGTGGGTTGTTTTTATGGTTTTTTTGTAAACAATGGCAAACATGTGATTAATTAAAATCAGCATTAATATTGCCATTTTTTTTTTCGTCCCAAACCCCCCTCCTAGCATATTATCAAATTTTTTGTAAAAAATATTATTCCATTATTTTTTCCCAAAAGTCCCATTTTGGCAATAGTTTTATAATATTTAATTTATATAAAAAATATTGAGTACATTTTCTCCACGCTTTTTAAAAGATTAAGTTAAATGTACGAAAATTTCGTACAAATCCTATAATTTAAACACTGATTTATAAAATTGGGTAATAATCACCCATGTAATTTTGTTCCATGTTCGTTGATTTAATTAAACAAACAATAACCAAGCATCACTAAATAATCAGTGTCTGGCCAATAATTGGTAGCCTGATAAGTTAAAATTATCCCTCGATGATTTGTAAGTTGGACAAATTCATTAATTTTTAATATATTTTTTAATAGTTAAAAATAATCAAATTTTTTTTCCTTTCGTTGAAAAATTATAGATTTTTTTTCTATTGAATTTATGTATTAATTTCCTAAATTAACAATGATTATTGATAATTGGTAAAGTACTACTGCCTTTTTTTCTTTGGCGGAAAATAAAATTTTATGATGGTGAAACATACGTTGTTTAAAGAAGTAACGAGTGGATTAAGCTAATAAATAATACTTGAAGATATAATTTAAAATGGAGTAAAATATGAAGAAGAAAAAAATGTTTGATGAAGTATTAAAATTCAGATATTTTTTTTTCCTTCCAAAGAAAAATTTTTTTTTTTTGAACATAGATTATGATGAAAAATTCCCCCTTTATCATCAATTTAAATAATGTATAATTAGTGAAAACTAAAGAAATAGAAAAGAATTTTTTCTAATAATAAATACATTTAAAATATATGAATTGTAATTTATTAACTTTTGAACAAACAGTAATAGATTGAAAAAAAATGTTTGAGTATAAAATCAACAATTACAAAAAAATCATTTTTGAAAGAACTTTTTTATTTTTAAAACAATGTGGTCTAAGAAATTTTAAAAATTTACTTTACAATGATAATTTTTTTATATTCATATTAATTAATTGTTATTTTTTTTTGGGTTTTAGAATAATAAAATATTAAATAAATTACATAAATTTACATAAAAATATAAATTTTTTTTTCAATTATTTTAATCCATAATTTTTTTATCCAGTAAAATTGAAAATAAAATTGAAAAACATTCATATCCTAAATCCTTTTACCATTGCCTTTTCCTTTTTTTTTATACAAAAAATCCGAATTAAAGATGATTTCTTTTTATTATCTTCATAAAAGAGTTTGAAAAATAAAGTAAATTTTTTTTTTTTTTTTATTTAAACTATTAAAAAATAACACTATAGTAATATCTTCTTATAAAAATTTTAAACAATGGGTACAGCAATATCAGAAATAAATATTCCCTCCAAAACCATTTTTTGCCTCAACTCCCCCCCCTTATGAGGTAATTGTTAAATTGGTTGTGGCTCCAGTTTTTTTGTTTAAAGCCAATGGCAAAAAAGTAATTTTTTATTAATCAGCAATTAATAGCCCCCATTTTCGTCCCCACCTCTATTATCGTGATATTTGCAGAAAAAAAACCTTATTCCCCATTTATTTCAAGCACCCCCTCGACAGAAGAGACAGATTTAATAAGAATGATAAACTCCTAACACTTCCCTATAAAAAAAAAATTGATTACGATTAATATTTCCAATAAAATATTAACAATGGAATTTTTTCAAACTTTTTTGAAAAAAATTACTTTGAGTAACCATGAAATTGCCAAAAAATAAAAATCTACAATTTAAACAACCGATTTATTTAGAAATTTTACAAAAATCATTCCACATTTTAATTCATATGCTATTTTAGAATTTACTTAAATAACACCACTTTTTACATTAATGGTTTTGAGTCCCCTCTGCTTAATAAATTTTGATAATAAGTTTTTTTTTATGTCCATATAAAAAGTGAAGTTTTCCAATAATTTATTTGAACAATTTATTATTATAAAAATATCAAATTTTTTTCCCCTTCCAAATGGTTATGAAATTTTAATAGAGATTTTTCTCTAATGAATTTTATATGTTTTTGGAATTTTTTTTTAAACCTTGGTAAATTTGTTCAATAAAGAAAATAGATTGAAAAAATAACTAATTTCCTAGATACTTACTATGCTTCCTTTATGTTTTATACGAAAATCGAAAAATATAAAAGAAATAATTTTCTTTTCATTTAATTGACGTGCGAACGAGCGCGAAGTGTCAATCATCTTTTTTATCGAAACAAAAAGAGGAGGTAAAGATTATTTAAAGTGAAGTACTTTTTCCCCCAAGGCCCCTCTGAGTATTTTTGAAGTTGTTGATTCCTACTTCTTTTTAACATATATACAAATAAACCAAACATTTTAATTAAGTTACATATAAGAAAAAAGTAAATAGGTTTATTTTAGAAAAACTCCGACCGTCCCCCATTAACATATTTTCAAAATTGTAAAACCTTGGTTTACCCAATTATTTTTTACTTGTCCCCCAAAAGAAAGGGTCTAGAAAATAAATGATTTCCCCGTAATGTTTTTTTTTTAAAAAACTAGAATTGAAAAAGATGATAAGGACCAAGAAAATGAAAGTTAAATGGGCAACCTTAAAAGTTAAAAGTACTGTGAAAGAAATAATCCCGAAAAAATAAAGAAAACCTAACTAAATGTCCCACTCTAATTTAAATTTTTTGAATCCATTTGATTAGTTTGATTTTTAATAATTATTGGCCAGCTTAAAATTTTACCATTAAAATCAGAAAGTACAAATATTTTCCGTTTAATTATACAATGTATTTAAAAACTAATGGTAATTAATAGATTTATAATGTGAAAATTTGATACTTAAAATTTTCCCCAAAATTTTTTTTTTGTGTTTGCCAGGAAAAGAATATGATTATCCATATAAGCCAAAGAAGAAGGATTAACATTTCTAAAATTTTACAATTTTATCAGATTACAACATTGGACAACAATGAATATGTATAACCTTAAAAAGAAATTTTTAATCCCATTTATCATACGAAAATAACAAGAAAATATTAAAGCCCTCTTACATCCAGTCCCTCATTGTTGGATTGGTTATTATAATCCTGATGAATAATTTGTTTCAGTTAGTATTTTTTTAAGATTCTTAGTTTTTTTACATATTCGCATGATATATTAAATTCTGAAAATAATCTGTCTTATAAATTACATTTTCCACTTGACAGAGGTTATTAAAAATACATTAAACCATTCTGGTGTACTTATTATTCTAATTTAAAATACAGTCTTTATCCGTTTATGAGTGGCACATTGATAATAGAATATTGATATTTGAAAAATGATCTTCCTTTTTTTTATTTTTATAATATAAAATTAATATCAGTGGTTATTAAAAATATAACTGTGATGTTAAAATTTTTCTATGTTCATAAAATATTTTATATAATGAACAGAATTCACTTTAATTCAGAATAATTTTATGATCATAAAAATTTTATATATAAAAAAATATTAATTTATTATAAAAACAAAAAATATTTTGCAATCATATATATAATTTTTCTTCATAGAAATTTTTACCATCATATAATTCTAAAACACATTTTAAAATAGAATATAAAAATAAGACTATAAAATTTATGACAACAACATTAAAATTACTCGACGAAAATTTTGCCTCCAAATCCCTTATCAAGATTTATTAACTGTTGCGCCCCAGTATGTAAGCAATGGAGAAATGTAATTGTTGCTCAGCATTATATGCACTACTTCGTCAACTATATCACTGAGTATTCCAAGGAACCTATTCAAAATTTAAAAGTTCCCTTTGGTAATAATAGTAGTAGTTCTATTGATATTTACGACCATGTTTTTTCGAAAAAACAAAAACAAAGATGACTATGTATGTCAATTTTTATTACAAATTATTTGATATAAAAATCAAATATATAAAACCTATAATTTTCAAACGGATTTTATCGAATTGCACACTCACCCACACTATAAACATGCTGCTGCATTGCTGGAATAATATCACCAATCGTTCTATACAATACTAATGATTGGCATCTTCTTATAATATTTATGATAATACTATCTGAGAAAAATAAGTGAAATTCTATATTTATTAATTATTATTAAAAATAACCAAATTTTTTATCCATTAATAGATATTATTTGATTTTTTTTTTACGGATTATCTTTGAGTGTTATTGAATTGTTTCAATAACCACAAAAGTTTGAAAATTACAGAAAAGGATCAACTTAATCATTTCATTAAGAATCATTCAACTCTTTTCAATTTGGGAAAATCGAATAAATCCAATAATTAATGGTTTGTTCGTTAATACATGTGAAGGAGCACGAGTGGTAAAATCTCTCTATTGTAGCGACGACAGAATTATTATGGTCGAATTTCAAAGTGAAGAAATCATCTTTGATAAATTTGAGATATTACTATTAATTTTTAATACTCATATTGATAAGAAATTTTTGATTATTATATCTGAAAAAGAAAAGATAGTTGATAATTTTTTTAAAAATTCATTGTTATATTTGTTCAAAAATAATGTAACTATGATCAATAATTATAACTCATTAAAAAATTATGAAAAACAACACGATTTTTTAATAATTTTTTCTTCAATTTATTCGTTAAAAATACTAAAAGAGGTAAAAAATTTAATTAATTTTCCCATAATTGTTTTTAAATGTATTAATAGATGTTTTAATTTTAAATGTATTAATAGATGTTTTTATGAGTATTTTTTTTATAGAAGAACAAGAAGAACAACAAAAATACCAATTTTTCGTTTGCATAATTATCGAGAGAGAAATAAAAATTATGGTAAATTATTATGTATTACAAATGAAACTGCTGATAATAATTTCGAAACTGATGATTTTCCAAAATTTATTTTAGTCGGAGAAAGTTATAAAGAATGGAACCAAGTAGTATATAATGTAATTGAATCCTTGAAAATACTGTCTTATAAATTTGAACGTCCTCTTAATGATGAGAGGATAGTAAAAATACTTCAACCATTCTGGGAGCCCTTTTTTTTTTTGAAGTGCTATCCATATAAATTTTTTATCTAAAGTGAATTAATTTCTATTGAGTATATTTCATTTTTTTTTTTCATAATTGAGTATATAAAATTTTAAGTGTGATGTATCAAAATCATATGGCCACATTATCATTAGATTACTCAATGAACCGTTTTATGTCTTTACAATATAAAAACACATTTGCCTTTTTCAACTTCCCTTTTAAATTTTTTAATTAACTCTTTTATCTTCTTTTTTCTTTAAAAAAAATTCAATTTCTTTTTTAAGGATTACTTCCAAGACTCATTTTTCTTTTTTAAAAGACCCCAAATTTATTTTATTTCCGTCTCCTTTTATGTAGTTTCATCCACTTCTGTTTTTGCTGTTGATTTCTCATCAAATCTTATTTTTAATCAAAAATCCATTTTTTTTTTTTTTTGACAAAAGGCCAAAAGAGAAGAATAATAAAATAGAGAAAAATTAAATAAGATAAGAAAAAAATATAATGGTAATGTAAAAAAGGGAAAAAAAGGAAATAAAATAATGGTAAATTAATTGAATATCATTCAAAACACCTGAAATAAAACAATTACATAAAAATTAATATTTTAATTTTTATAATTTTTTAAGTTTTAAAGTTAAACTATAATTATAATAAAACTCTTAAATATTTTTTTCAAGTGTAACCTAAAAAATATTCCTCATAAATAAAATAAATATTAACAAAATTAATTAATTATAATAAATACAAAATTAATAACTTACCGTAAGGAAAAAGAAATGATAAAGATTATATGGTGGTGTTAGGGGTAAAGATCCTCTTATATAAACTAGTTAAAGAGTTATTAATTTAATTTAAAGAAATTTTTCCTTCAAGACATAAAGACTTTTTGATGACGATTTGTTAAACTGTTGTGTTAATCAGCATTATATACCATTTCGTTAGGGTCAAATTTTTTAAATATTTAATATTGAAAATTTAATTTTCCTCCTTGTTTGAAATAATAAATAGATTTTTCTCTATAGATTGTATTTGATTTTTTTTGATTTATAATTTGTTCACTTATAATTTTAATAATACAGAATTCTGATATATTTATTATACTCTTTTTTATATGAAAATCAAATTAAAAATACTCTAATGACATGTGAACAAGCACGAATATTTAATCATTTAATTAAAATGGAATATTTTAAAGGGCCCTTAAAATATTTCCGAGTTGTTAAATTCTACTCTTTACAAAATATAATAACAAACATTTTTAATTATAATAAAAAAAAAAGTTTAAGTCATTTAAACTTATTATTATTAAATAATATTTTCAAAATGTAAACTTACAAAAATATTATATTTTAAAAATAATTTTTAAGAAAAATTTAAATTTTAAAATTTTATTTTAAAAATAGAATTTTTAATTGTAATTTAAAAAAAAAATCTTTAAATTAAAAATAAATTAAAATAACTTGAAAAAAAAATTTTTTGAAAAATAAAAAAATAATTCATTAATTATTTTAAAATAGTATTGGATTGGTAGTTACCAAATTAAAAAAAATTTAAAAATTTTGGAAACATTAAAAGATATAAAAATAAAATATTCAATTATTTTTTAATTTTAAATTATTTAGTTAATGAAAAAAAATTTTCCAAAAAAGATTTTTTGAAAAAAATTTTTGAATATATACAAGAATATATTTTGTTTTTTTTTTAAATTTTCAATGTTTTTGTTAAACAAAATAAATTATATTTTAGAAATAATAATTTTTAAATCAACAATAATAAAAATAGTAAAAAAATAATAACTGGTCAAAAGCATATATATTAAAATCAGAAATATAATATTTTTATTTAATATACAATATATTAAATTTTAGTTATATTTAATACATGGAATTTGGTACTGAATTTCTCAACATTAAAAATATAAATATAAAAATAACATTTTAGTTTATGAACAGTGAAAACTTTAAATAGCAACAGTTGGTAACTCGTATAACTATATAAGTGGATCCTTGCATCTCACACACACACTCTCTCTCTTGCCATCATCTCTATACATATCTTTTTCTCCTTAAATGGTAAGTAAAGTATTTTATTTTTTTTTAGTTTACTCTGACTCTTTGATGCTAAAAGAAAATAAGGAACAAAAAATTAACTTTATTAACAGAAAATGGTAGTTTAGTAATTAATTTAATTTACTCTATCATTTTTTGGTTTTTAAAATTAATTAATTTAACCACATTCAATCAACTTTTACAATAAATTCATTACGTAAGCAGAATACCAAAATATTGACCAACTTAATAAAATTTAAAGGGAACACCATCATCATTTTTTCTTTTAATAATTTGACTTACTAACTTTAGCACAAAAATAATTAGTTTTGTTTAATTAAAATTTAAAAACCTGATCTAATAATTTCGTCAAAATTAGAAAGAAATTCTTCATACTCCTTCGGAAATTGAAAGATAAACCTTGGCAGTGAAATTTTAATTAGAGTATTGATTATAACACATAAGGTTGATTAATCTATGAAATAATTTTTAACCTAAAAAAAAGAATTGTTAATTTTATAATATTTTTATAAATTTTATGTACATTTGTTTTTTAATTTATTTACTTAGTGTATATAAAACTGGGCATATTATTACCCTTAGTATATAAAATTAAAAAGACAATATTTTTTTTTAAAAAAATTTTAAATGTAATTTAAAACTGAACTAAAAAAAAATCAAATATTAATTTTTAATTTGTTTTATTTCAGGTGTGTGGGAATGGATATTACAATAAATAAATGAAAATGCCCTCAATTCCTAAAAATTTTTGAAAAAAAAAACCCCTCTTCTGTCCAGTCTTCAAACATTCCTCCTTCCTCCTTCCTCCTCCTCCTCCTTCCCCCCTTTATTCCCCCCCCCAAACCCCCTCCTCCCCCCTTCTTCTTCTTCTCCTCCCATCTCCTTCCAAACCCCCCCTTCCTTTTTCTTCTCCATTTCCCTTCCCCCCAAACCCCCCTTCCCCTTTTTGACCTCTTTTTTTTTTTTAAAAAAAAAATCACTTCTACTACCATTACCAATTCACTATCCCCCAATTTTGAGATAATCTTTTCTTCTAACAACTTTTCTTTCTCTTTCTACTCCTCTTTTCGGGCTTATCTCCCCTACTACTCCCCCCCCCTTTCTCCCTTTTTACATTTCTCGACCTTTTTTCTCCTACTTCTTCTAT
>NC_069485.1:23074285-23119280 GCF_026875155.1 Cherax quadricarinatus
AATGTAACTATAATTAATGATTATAACTCATTAAAAAATTATAAAAACAAATTGATTTCTTAATAGTTTTTTACTCAAAACACTAAAAAAGGGTAAAAAAATTAACCGATTTTCCCATAATTTTTTTTAAATGTATTAATTGGTGTTTTGGTGATAAAATACATGATCATTTTTTTAAAAGAACAATAACAAAAATACCAATTTTTCGTTTGTGTAATTATCGAGAGAAAAAATATCATCATGGTAAATTATTATATACTAAAAATGAAACTGATGATAAATTTCCAAAAATTATTGTAGCCGGAGAATGTTATCAATATTTACCAGACTCATATTATCAAATTGATTCCCTGAAACTATTATCTTATAAAGTATATCCTCTTTATGATGGATGGTTAGATGATAGGTTAAATGGTTAAATTTCAAAGTAAAGAAATCATCATGTAGTACAGGATGTTACATCCTGTTTTTCAACTTGACAAACATTAAAACTGCCACATGAAGTGAATAACTGTTGTCAGTCCATTTTCACAATGCCTCTCGGTAAGAAGTTCCTCACTCCTTGGCAGATTGGAGGTCTTTTGTTCCAAAGTGATAGCTCTAACAGCGATGAAAACGTCAGTGACAATGAATTTCAGGGTTTTGGAGTGAGTGTTACCAGAAAAAGTGTCCAGGATAATGAAATTAATGATGAAAACCCAAATGACCCACAACCTTCCACCTCTGGTACTATGCCAGCTTGTTCACGTTCACGTTCGTCTGTACCAGGACGAAAGAGGAAACTATTTGATCGTATACAAAACCCAGATGATAACAGCAGTGATAATGATTTAAAGGTCATTGACAGTGAGAGTGAATATTCCCCAGTGAAGCGGCAGTATGTACGAAGTAGAACACTACAACCTGATAGTGAAGATGACTATATTGTAAGGATGGGTATAAATGATGAGACTACCCACGCTGCTGATTCAGCAAAACAACCACCCTACCCCACACTCCAACAACCTGAACCACTACAACCTGAAAAACCACAACAATTGTACAATATCCAGCCTCCATCAGCAGACCGCATCTGGGATTGGCAGGACGGTGATGAGTTTGTTCCCAGTCCCCATGACTTTGATGAAACAAAAAGTGGAATAAAGTCATCTTGTCCACTTGGGAACAATGCCATGCTAAATGCTTATAATATATACAAGTTGAAGACCAACAAAACATCAAAATATGGTGAATTTTGCTTATCAGTAATCAAACAAATAATTGCAAAGTACCAAGGAAAGTACAAAGGAGCAACTCTTGCAACAGACCAGTGCCCACAGACGTCATCTCGTATGAGACCTGGTGATCATACATACCACAAAACACGGAAAGTAAAAAGGAGCAATTCTTGCAATAGACCAGCGCCCATAGACGTCATCTTGTATAAGACCTGGGATCATACATACCACAAAACACCCACAAATTACTGTGATGGTTAAAATTTTTTGAAGAATTTTTTAAATCTTATCCAAACTCATATTATCAATAGCACTACTACTATTATTACTAAAGGGACGATATAGTTTACGAAGTGGATGTTTGATAAATTAAATTTATAGCTTTAATATTGTAATATTAATTTTATGTTATGAAAAATATTAAATTTTTTTAATAAAAAAAAATATTTTGCAATCATATATAATGTTGCCAAGGGTATATAGGGATGCCGATGCGGATGCTATAGAGCAAACCTATACCAGAAACCCTAGAAAATGGGATTCACTAATCGAGTATTAGAATTGTGGAAAGAAGTGAAAGAACATAGCAGTGCAAAGACAATTGAATTATTCAATCTATATAACGGAGAAACAGACGACGAACTAACACCAGAAAACTATAAGATAGCAAAAGACTTTCTACAAACAGAAATATTTGACGGAAATCCAAGTGATTTAGCAAATGTATTCTCAAACCACCTCATACAATATATACAACAGACAAATACAAAAAGTGAAAATGAAATAAAAAATACTACTGGGAAAGTTAATGAGAAACAAATACATAAATACTTTGACACCAGGATCCTGGCACCACTTCCTACTGGACTGCGCTTTTCAAATGATGACCAATCGGATGCAGAGTAAGTATTTATTTTTATGATGCGTCGTTCTCCACTAACATATCTCATCATAAAATAATATATTTATAGCATCACCATACATCAATCAGAATTATAAACTAACTCATATATATATAACATCTATCTTCACAGACCACCAACATACACCGATGAAACCACCGATGGACCAACATGAAGGAACCTCTCGAAAACACGGACAGGACAATAATTTACAAGAGAGAATATGTTTACTAGTAAGCCCCCCCCCCCCCCCCCCCCCCCCCCCCCCCCCTCCCCTCCCCCCCCCAAAAACCAACACCTCACAAACGCACTACAGAAAAACTTGGATCAACAAAAATGGAATCCTATTGAAATTTCGACCCGAAAATACAGCTATTACAGAGAGAAACGAAAAAACGAACTACTAAGTCCTAAAGAATGTATCCAGCAAGGAAAACAAGATCAGATTCAGACAAATGTTAGAGACTCAAGAAAATCTACTATTGATGTAAGATGGGAAAAAATAAACTGGATAACGGGAAACAAAAGACTCAGAACATACAAATTAGAGATTGAACCAGACAGACCTGACAAAAACATAATACTGGGGGACACGCGCAGCGGGTCATGCGCATCAACGCGCTCGAAGAAATTTTTGCTCAAATCCCTTACCAGACTTATTAAACTGTTGGCTCCAGTATGTAAGCAATGGAGAAATGTAATTGTTGACTGCATTATATGCCTCTTCGTCAACTATATCACAGATATTGCCAAGAACCCTATTCAAAATTTTAAAAGTTCCCTTGTGGTAATAATAGTAGTAGTGGCTATTGATATTTTACGACCTTTTTTCCGAAAAAACCAAATAAATACATAGAATGACTATTTTGTATGTCAATGTTTATTAAAAATTATTGAATATAAAAAACAAATATATATAACCTTATAATTTTTTCAAAAGGATTTAGATAGAAATTGCACACTTCACCCACAATACAACATGCTGCTGGCATTTTTTGGTATATCACCATCGTTCTACAACATATAATGATTGGCATCGTCTTATAATATTTATGATATTATATTCTGAGAAAATAAGTTGAAATCTTATATTTATTTATTTATTATTAAAAAATACCAAATTTTTATCCATTAATAGATATTATGATTTTTTTTACGCTTATCTTTGATGTTTTTGAATTGTTGCTTTTACCACAAAAGTTTGAAAATTTCAAAAGGGATTACATTATAATCTCATTAAGATTCATTATACTGTTTCATTTGGGAAAATCGAAATAAATCCAATAATTAATGGTTGTTCGGCTTATGACATGTGAACGAAGCACGAGTGTTAAATCATCTCTATTGTAAACGACGACAGAATTATTATGGTCGACTTCAAGTAAAGAAATTATCTTTGATCAATATGAGATATATTATTAATTTTTACTACTATATTGATAAGAAATTTTTTGATTATTATATCTGAAGAACATAAGTTAGATATATTGTTCAAAAATTCTTTGTTACTTTATTCAAAAATAATGGCTAACTATAAATCAATGGATTATAGCTTATTAAAAAATTATAAAAAATACGATTTTTTTTTTTAATAATTTTTTCTTCAATAATTTGTTCATTTTAAATAATACTAGAAAAGGTAAAAAATCTAAAATAATTTTTTCCATAATTGTTTTTAAATGTTAATAGGGTATTTTAGTAATGAAAATCATTTAGTTTTTTAGAAGAAGGAGAAATACCAATTTTTCGGTTATGTAATTATCGAAATAGAAATATAAAATTACGGTTAAATTATTTTGTATTTAAAATGAAACTACTGATGATAATTTGGAAAAACTGTGATTTCCCAAAATTTATTTTTGCCGGAGGAAGTTTAAATTGTATCCAACGTATATTATCTTATTAAATCCTGAAAATTACTGTCTTATAAATTTTTATATTGCTCTTGATGAGAGTTAGTAAAAAAATACTTTAAGCCATTATTGGAAAGGTCTTATCAATCTGAATCTGATTTTTTTTAATTCGTAGTTAGTAAAAAATACTTAAACATTCTGAAGTCTTATCAATTGAATCTGTTTTTTTTATTCGTGGATTCCTTTCTGTATTGAGATATAATTTTTGTCTTCATAGAAAAAAGATTGTAATAGAATAATTTCATAATTGTAAAAAAAAGTTTTCTCTCCAAAAATATAAATTTTATCTTAAAAAAAAATATTTTACTATTATCTGAGAAAATAAGGTTGAAAAATCTTATATTATTATATTTATTATTAAAAATACCAATTTTATCCCATTAATAGGTATTATTGATTTTTTTTTACGGCTTATCTTTGATTTTGAATTGTTACTTTAAAACAAAGGGTTGGAAATTTCAAAAGAGGATTCACATTATATTCTCATTAAGATTCATTCTACTGTTTTCATTTGCGGGGGAAAAATCGAATAAATCCAATAATTAATGGCTGTTCGCTAATGACATGTGAACGAGCACTAGTGGTAAATCATCTCTATTGTAACGACGACAGAATTATTGTGGTCGAATTTCAAAGTAATGTAACTATAATAAAATGATTATAACTCATTAATTATGAAAAAACAACAGATTTTTTTAATAGTTTTTTCTCAGAATACAGATGAGGTAAAAAAATTAACCAATTTTCCCATAATTTTTTTTAAATGTATTAATTGGTGTTTTGGGAACAAACAGAATATCAATTTTTCGATTATGTAATTTTCGAAAGAAAAATAAAAATCATGGTAAATTATTATGCATTAAAAATGAAACTACTGATGATAATTTTGGAAACTGATGATTTCCAAAAAATTTATTTTAGCCGGAGAAATTTTAAATTGTATCCAAACGTATATTAGATTCCTGAAAATACTGTCTTATCATTGATAAGAGGTTAGAAAAAAATACTTAAACCATTCTGGATGTATGAACAATATGAACGTGATACTTTTATCCATGTAGTATTAACTGTTTTTCAACTTGAACGTTAAATATCATATAAAATATTTTACCATATCCTTTTTCTCAATGGTGGCTTATAATCTATGATGGTAAAATATTTTGTAATACCAAAATGGTTAAAATTTTTCTAACATGGAACTTTCCTTTTAGAAGCGGATAATTGATCAAATTATTGTCTGTTGAGATATTATTATTAATTTTTAATAGTAAGTACTGACAAACATTAGAATTTTTTTTTTCAAATCATATAATTTTTTTTAAGGGTCAAATAAAATATTTTACCAACACAGAATTCACTTGTACGTTACAGGATGTTTACCATCCTGTTTCTCAATTGGACAGATAATAGAATTATTTTTTTTTAGGTTTTAAATAAAAATATTTAACCACACAGAATTCACTGTAAGTACATACTTGTAATTTTATTAAGGGTAAAATAAAAATATTTACCAACACAGGAATGTCACTTATAAACTCTCAGGATCCCCACCCCATAAGACAATAGTTTCCTGGATTTTAATTAAGATAATATAATTTTTGTAAAATATTGATATACATTCTCCGGCTAAATATTTTTTGGTAAATCTTCGTTTCATTATCCAATATTTATTAATTTACATGATTATCTTTTTCTTATCGATAATTTCACAAAGTTAAATTGAATTTTTCTCTGTGTATTATCTAAATTATAACGGTTTCATTACTAAAATACATTAATACATTTAAAAAATGATAGGAAAATTAGTTAGATTTTTACTCTTGCTAGTATTGGTCTGAGGAAAAATAACTTTTAAAAAATCGTGTTGTTTATCATAATTTTTACATAACTATAATCATTGATTTTAGTTACATTACATTTGATTTTATGTAACAAAGAATATTTGAACACTATATCGAACAACTTATCTTTTCAGATACAACAATTAAAAAATTTTTATCAATATGAGTATTAAATAAATTTAATAATAATAATTTCAAAATATATCAAAGATAATTTCTTTATTTGAAATTCGACAATTATATTTTGTCGTCGTGATAATAGAGATGATTTACCAACGTGCTCGTTTCACATGTCAGTAGCGAACAGCCATTATTTCTTGGATTTTTCGATTTTCCAAATGAAAAGAATTAGATTGAATCTTATTGATATTATAACGTTGAATCAACTTTTGAAAATGTCAAACTTTGGTAGTTATAGAAATAAATTCATAAAACATCAAAGATAAGCCGTAACAAAAATCATTTAATATCTATTAAGGATAAAAATTTGGTATTTTTAAAAATAAAATTTAATATATAATAAATTACAAGTTTTTCTCTTTTTTTTCTCAGATAGTATTACTCATAAATATTATAAGAGATGCCAATCATTATTGTTGTAGAACGATTGGTGATGGTTCAAAATGCAGGCTGCATGTTTGTAGTTTGGGTGAGTGTGCAATTCGATTTTTAATCCGTTTGAAAATTTATTGGTTTTTATATATTTGATTTTATATTCAAAATTTGGAATAACTTGAACATACATAGTCATCTTTGTTTTTCGAAAAAGGTCGTAAAAGATCAATAGCACTTACTACTATTTATACAAAGGGACTGAAAATTTTGTTTTGGGTTCTTTTGCAATATCTTGTGATATAGTTGACGAAGTGGCATAATAAATTCGATCAACGAATTACATTTCTCCATTGCTTACATTGGAGCCCAACAGTGTAATAAGTCTTGGTAACGGTCGAAGTAATTATGTTTGTCATAATATTTTATAGTCTAGTAAAAAGTCTTAATATTCTTTCATAAATTCTTATTTTAAAATGTAATTTGAATATATGTGGAAAATTATTATGACTGCAAAGTATCTTTTTTTTTTATCATAAAATTTAATATTTTTTTATAAATATATATGCTCATTCAAAAAATTCAAAAATGTCAAGATATGTTTTGCTCTATATTCTTTATAAATGTTTGATAAATCAAATTTAGTTTTAATATTGTAATATTAATTTTATCTGTAAAAATAAAAAAAGAGAATCTTCATTTTCACATTATCCATTTCTAAAAGGAAAGTTCCATGTTAATTAGAAATTAATTACCCAAATCTTTAGATCTGTATTAGTATTTTATATGTTAAAAAAAATATTTTGCAATCATATATAATTCTGCCTTCATAGAAATTTTTACAAACATATATTCTAATTACATTTTTAAAATATGAATGTATAAAAAGAATATTAAGACTATAAAATATTATGGCAAAAAACAACATCAAAATTACTCGAAAATTTTTTTACCACACATAATACTCGAAAAATTTTTTGCTCAAATTCCTTACCAAGACTTATTACACTGTTGTGCTCCAGTATGTAAGCAATGGAGAAATGTAATCGTTGATCAGCATTATATGCCACTTCGTCAACTATATCACAGATATTGCAAAGGAACCCTATTCAAAATTTAAAAAGTCCTTTGGTAATAATAGTAGTAGTGCTATTGATATTTTAGACCATTTTTCGAAAAAAACAAAGATGGAACTATGTATGTCAAATTTTTATTAAAAATTATTAATATAAACAATTCAATTATATATATCCTATAATTTTCAACGGATTTAATCGATTTGCACACTCACCCAAAACTACAAAATTGCTGCTGCATTTTTGGTACATCACCAATCGTTCTAACAACAATAATGATTGGCATTTCTTATATATTTATAATAATACTATCTGGGAAAAATAAGTGTGAAATCTTGTTTTGTATTATATTTAGTTATTAAAAATACCAAATTTTTATCCTTAATAGATATTATTGATTTTTTTTACGGCTTATCTTGGAGTTTTTGAATTTGTTTACTATTATCACAAAAGTTTGGAAATTTCAAAAGAGGATCACATTATAATCTCATTAAGATTTCATTCTACTCTTTTCATTTGGGAAAAATCGAATAATCCAAAATTATTGGTGTTCGTTAATGACATTTGTGAACGAGCACAGAGTGGTAAATAACTCTCTATTATACGACAGGAAAAATTATATGGTCCGAATTTCAAAGGAAAGAAATTATCTTTGATATATTTGAAATATTATTATTAATTTTAAAATCATATTGATAAGAAATTTTAATTGTGTATACTGGAAGGAAAATAGTTGTTAGATATATTGTCAAAAAATTCTTTGTTACATTTATTCAAAAGTATGTAACGATAATCAATGATTTAACTTATTAAAAAAAAATTATGAAAAACTACACGATTATTTAATAGTTTTTTCCTAGAAATACTAAGAAGAGGTTAAAAATCTAACTAATTTTTCCTATCATTTTTTTTTAAATGTATTAATTGGAATTTTAGTATTGGAAAACTCGTTTATTTTTTAGAATAATAAACAGGAGAATATCATTTTTGATTATGTAATTATCGAAAAGAAAAATAAAAATAATGGTAAATTATTATGTATTAAAAATGAAACTACTAATGATAATTTGGAAACTGATGATTTCCTAAAATTTATTTTAGCCGGAGAATAGAAAGTTTTTAATGTAGCCAAAACATATAATATACAATTAAATTCATGAAAATATGTTCTTATAATTTACATTTCCTTCTTGATAAGAGGTTAGTAAAAATACTTAAAACCATTCTGTGTAATTATTATTCTAATGTAAAATACGGTCTTTATCCGTTTATGAGTGGCAATTGATAATAAATATTGATAATTTGAAAATGAATCTTCCTTTTTTTTATTTTTATATATAAAATTAATATTTAGTGTTTTAAAAATATTACATGTGATGGTTAAGAAATTTTTCTATGTTCATAAAATCCATCTTTATTAATGATACAGAATTCACTTTAATCAGATAATTTTAGGAATCATAAAAAATTTTATATATATAAAAATATTAAATTTTATAAAAAAATATTTTGCAATCATATATATAATTTTGCCTTCATAGAAATTTTTACCATCATATATTCAAAATACATTTTTAAAATAGGAATATAAAAATAAGACTATTAAAAAAATATTTTGACAACATTAAAATTTTTTACTCGAAGAAATTTTTGATCAATCCTTATCAAGTTTTATTAAACTGTTGCGCCCACTGTATGTTAGCAATGGAGAAATGTTAATAGTTGCCTCAGAATTATATGCCACTTTCGTCAATATATAACAGATATTGCCAAGAACCCTATTCAAAATTTAAAAGTCCCTTTGGTAATAATAGTATTGCTATGATATTTTACGACCATTTTTTCGAAAAAACAAAAACAAAGATTACTATTATGTAAATTTTATTAACAAATTATTGAATATAAAAATCAAATATATATACCTATAATTTTCAAACGGTTGAAGCAAATTACTCACTCACCCACACTACAAACATGCTGCTGCAGTGCTGTATATCACAATCGTTTACACCAATATGCCTTGGCCATTTCTTAAATTATTTTTGATAATACTATTTTGAGAAAATAAGTGTAATACTATATTTATTATATTTATTATTAAAAAAATACAAATTTTTATCCATTAATAGACTATTATTGATTTTTTTTTTATGGATTATCTTTGATGTTTTTGAATTGTTACTATCAACCACAAAAAAAAGTTTGAAAATTACAGAAAAGGATCAAGTTTCATTTCATTAAGATTCATTCAACTCTTTTATTTGGGAAATCGAATAAAATCCATAATTAAGGTGTTCGTTAATGTACATGTGAACGAGCACGAGTGGGTAAATCATCTTATTGTAGGCGACAGAATTATTATTGTCGATTTCAAAGTGAAGAAAATATCTTTGATAAATTTGAGAATATTACTAGTACTTTTTAATACATCATATGATAAGAAATTTTTTATTATTATATCTGAAAAAGAAGAAGATAAGTTAGATATATTTTTTAAAAATTCATTGTTATATTTGTTCAAAAATAATGTAACTATGATCAATAATTATAACTCATTAAAAAATTATGAAAAACAACACGATTTTTTAATAATTTTTTCTTCAATTTATTCGTTAAAAATACTAAAAGAGGTAAAAAATTTAATTAATTTTCCCATAATTGTTTTTAAATGTATTAATAGATGTTTTAATTTTAAATGTATTAATAGATGTTTTTATGAGTATTTTTTTTATAGAAGAACAAGAAGAACAACAAAAATACCAATTTTTCGTTTGCATAATTATCGAGAGAGAAATAAAAATTATGGTAAATTATTATGTATTACAAATGAAACTGATGATTTTCCAAAATTTATTTTAGTCGGAGAAAGTTATAAAGAATGGAACCAAGTAGTATATAATGTAATTGAATCCTTGAAAATACTGTCTTATAAATTTGAACGTCCTCTTAATGATGAGAGGATAGTAAAAATACTTCAACCATTCTGGGAGCCCTTTTTTTTTTTGAGTGCTATCCATATAAATTTTTTATCTAAAGTGAATTAATTTCTATTGAGTATATTTCATTTTTTTTCATAATTGAGTATATAAAATTTTAAGTGTGATGTATCAAAATCATATGGCCACATTATCATTAGAATTACTCAAAGAAATAATGGTTAAAAATTTTCTATTATGGTAAAATATTTCATATCACATAGAGTGAATTCTGTGTTGGTAAAATATTTTATATGACCATAAAAAAATTATATGATTATGAAAAAAAAATTTCTAATTACATTTTTAAAATAGGAATGTATAAAAAGAATATTAAGACTTTTTACTAGACTATAAAATATTATGGCAATAACAACAAAATTACTTGAAGAAATTTTTCTTCAAATCCCTTACCAAGACTTATTACACTATTGCGCTCCAGTATGTAAGCAATGGAGAAATGTAATTGTTGCTCAGCATTATATGCCACTTTAATGCTCATATTGATAAGAAATTTTTGATTATTATATCTGAAGAAGAAGATAAGTTAGATATATTTTTTAAAAATTCATTGTTATATTTGTTTAAAAATAATGTAACTATGATCAATAATTATAACTCATTAAAAAAATATGAAAAACAACACGATTTTTTAATAATTTTTTCTTCAATTTATTCGTTAAAATACTAAAAGAGGTAAAAAATTTAATCAATTTTCCCATAATTGTTTTTAAATGTATTAATAGATGTTTTAATTTTAAATGTATTAATAGATGTTTTGATAATTATTTTTTTTATAGAAAGAAGAACAACAAAAATACCAATTTTTCGTTTGCATAATTATCGAGAGAGAAATAAAAATTATGGTAAATTATTATGTATTACAAATGAAACTGATGATTTTCCAAAATTTATTTTAGTCGGAGAAAGTTATAAAGAATGGAACCAAGTAGTATATAATGTAATTGAATCCTTGAAAATACTGTCTTATAAATTTGAAAGTCCTCTTAATGATGAGAGGTTAGTAAAAATACTTAAACCATTCTGGGAACGCTATAGGTTTTTGGAGCGCTATCTATATTATTTTTTTATCAATTACCTAAAGTGAGTCCAACTCCTGTTCAGTACAGGATGTAACATCCTATTTTTCAACTTAACAACAGGATCCCGGATTATCTGGATCGCATTACATTTTCTAGTGAAGCGTGGAAAGAAGACGATGTAAAGAAATTTAGGGTGGCTAAAGAAAAAGTGAATCGTCTGTATTATAGTTGTAATGAATATTTTTACAATACCACTAATTACTTAATTTTACGATTAGCGTATGATAATAGTCGTTATATTTTTGTAGCAATACGATTAAAAATACAAAATAATTTAATTGTATCACTTAAAGATGAATGTCAATATATTATAAGATCGATAGGTATACAACCGCCACCACCATCACCACCACAATCGCTACAATCGCCAGATGAAGTCCCTGTGCTACATGACTCTCCGGGACCACAACCACCAGGATATTAAATTTCAAAATAAAAAAAATATTTTGCAATCATATATAATTTTGACTTCATAAAAATTTTACCATCATATATTCTAATTACATTTTTAAAAGAATATTACTAAATTATAAAATATTATGACAACAACAACAACAAAATTACTCGAAGGAATTTTTGCTCAAATTCCTTACCAAGACTTATTAAACTGTTGCGCTCCAGTATGTAAGCAGTGGAGAAATGTAATCGTTGATCAGCATTATATGCCACTTCGTCAATTATATCACAGATATTGCAAAGAACCCTATTCAAAATTTAAAAGTCCCTTTGGTAATAGTAGTAGTGCTATTGATATTTTACGACCATTTTTCGTTTAAAAACAAAAACAAAGGATGACTATATATCACAATTTTTATAACAATTTATTGAATATAAAAATCAAATATATAAAACTATAATTTCAAATAGATTTAGTGGAATTGCAACTCATCCACGCTATAAAACTTGCTGTTGCATTTTTGGTATATCCACCAAATCGTTTCGACAATAATTAATGATTTGGCATCTTCTTTTAATATTTATAATAATACTATCTAAGAAAATAAGTGAAATCTTGTATTTATTATATTTTTTATTAAAAATACAAATTTTTATCCATTAATAGATATTATTGATTTTTTTTATGGCTTACTTTGATGTTTTTAAATTGTTACTATAACCACAAAAGTTTGAAATTTTCAAAAAAGGATTCACATTATAACTCATTAAGATTCATTCTACTCTTTTCATTTGGGGTAAATCGAATTAAATCCAATAATTAATGGCTGTTCGTTATGACAATGTAGGAACGAGCACGAGTGGTAAATCATCTTCTTATTGTAAACGACAGAATTATTATGGTTGGAATTTAAAAGTTGAAAAAAAATACTTTGATAAAGATGAGATAATTATTATTAATTTTTGAAACTCATATTAATAATAGTTTTAATTGTTATATCTTGAAAAATAGATAATTTTGTATTTTATTCTAAACATTTTTTGTTGCATTGATTCATTAATAATGTAACTATAATTAATGAATTATAACTCATTAAAAATTATAAAAAACATTGAGTTTTAATAGTTTTTTACTCCATAAACTCTAAGAAAAGGTAAAAAAAATAACCGATTTTCCCTTAATTTTTTTTAATGTATTAATTGGTGTTTGGTGATAACATACATGATCATTTTTTTAAAAGAAACAATAACAAAACTACCAATTTTTCGGTTGTGTAATTTCGGAGAAAAAATTATCATCATGGTAAATTATATATACTAAAATGAAAACTGATGATAAATTTCCAAAATTCTTTGTAGCGGAGTGTTATCATATTTACCCAATCCCATTATTATCAATTGATTCTCTGAAATTTAATCTTATAAAGCATATCCTTTTGATGATAGGTTAAAAACAATACTTTTTAATCATTTAAATAAAATAGTACTGATGGTAAAATTTTTATGATAAAAATTACTTCCTAACATTTGTTGTATCTCATTTTTTTTTCTTGAAAATATGTCTTATAAATTGAAAGTCCCTTTAATGTCAGAGGTGGTTAGTAAAAATACGTAAACATTCTGGGAGCCCTATAGAGTTTTGGAGTGCTATCCATATAATTTTTTTAGTGAGTGAATTAGTTTCTATTATGGTTAAACTTTTGATTCAGAGTAATTTTCATTTTTTTTTTCATAATTGAATATATAAAATTTTAAGTGTGATATAACTATTTATTTATTTATAAAAACCATATGGCCACATTATCATTAGAATTACTTAAGAATTTTTTCCTCAAACTTCTTATGAAGATCTATAAAATTAGTGTGCTCCAGTTTGTAAGAGATGCGAAAGAAGGTGATTATAGATGAACCTCCTTATATGCCTCTTCGTCAACTCTATTAATCGTTATTTTAAAGATCCTTATTCGATATTTAATAGTCCCTTAGGAGGTAAAGGTAATACAATAATAATAATTAACATTGTAACTCCTACAAATTCTATAGAAATTTTACGGCTATTTTTTTTAAAAAAGATTGTAATAATGCTAATTATACTATGAATCAACTTTAAAAATGATTGAATTTAATATAAAATCTTACAAAATTTCTTTATAATTTAACAATGACTGAACTGCATAATATCCATTTTATTTAGATGTTATTGATTTTTTCAAATATCAATCAAATTAGTTATTGGCGTATTCTTGCTTTAATGGTATTTCTTTCTAGAGTATAAGTGAAATCAATATTTAATGTATTTGATATTAAAAATAAACAATTCCTTTTCTTTAATTGATATAATAGATTTTTTATAGGTTTAATGTTTGATTTATTTTGGGATATTACTATAGTGCGTGATTATTTTTTTACACACCATCACTATAAAATTCATTTGTGCTCTTTTTCTATGGAAAAATCGTTATTTTAATTATGAATTTTTTCCCTTTTTATTAAATGTGAGCGAGCAAAGATTATCAATCATCTTATTAAGTGTAAGAATAACAATGAAATTATTAAGTAGAGTATGTAGCTGGTTGGATAAATATTGATGAAATATTAACTATTATTTGTAACACTTATAATAAAAAAAAAATTTTAATTTTGCAAAATGATGAAATGAATCGTCAATAACATTATTGTTGCACACTTCTTAAAAATGTACTTTTAAAAAATATTATGTGCTATTGATTCTATAAATAATTCAAATTTTATTTTATTAATATTTTATTAAAAAACTATTGAAACTCAATATTATAGTAATGTAAAAAGAATTAATGGTTGATATAAAAAAAACGAACTAATTTGGCTTCCACTAATTGTATTTGAAGATCCATTTTCATCTCATATAATTATTATTTTTCTGTTTTAGAAGAAAAAGAAAAAAAACTAGAATATTGCAAAACAACCCAATATTTTTCGGTTGTGAAAGTTCAAAATCTCAAGGTTGTGCAGGTTAATGACCACATGCTATTCGATACAATAAATATTTTGAAACTGAATTTCCAAAATCTTTTTCTGTGTGAGAAAGACCTCCTATAATTCATTATGAAAGAGAAAATCAAAAAAATTGGATATTAGGTTATAGTTATTCAAATTTTATATAATGAATGTCAAACTATCATAGAAATAAACAGTGAATGTCTTAGCAGATAAGAATGTTTTGATAGATATTTATGTAACAACATTTTATATGGATTAATGGAAAATAAATAAAAGACTACAAAAATTTTACATGGGAATCAGCAAAGACAGAGTGATGGGGTGTGGTTTAATTCTCAAAAATTGTTTAGATAAATGTAATAATAATAATAATAATAATAATAATAATAATAATAATAATATTGAATCGGTATATATTAGTTTATTACTTAATTTTAATAAAAATTAATTTAATTTTTATATCGTTCGGTTTAGAATAATCCATTTTGTGTACTGAATTATGAATTTTACGGTATTATTTCACTAGCAACTGAATTTATAGAATATATGAGAGCTCTGGATAATACTTCTTATATATATAATTATATTTCTTCTAATTTATATTAGTTACTCATAAGAATTTATGAATAAAAAGTGTGAATGTTGTGAGAAAAAAAATATTACAATATGGAAAGTCTTGCACTTAGACATCATATCAGAGAGATTTCATATACTAGATATATTATATTACTAATAATAGTTTTAAGAATTATGTTTTTATTATTTCTGTTTAAAATGTGAAAAAAATTATAATAAATTTATATTTTGTATTATTAATAATTAATTTTCTTTATAAAAGAATATTTTTCCATTAATTATTTAAAAAACTGATTGTATGAAAAAATGTGGCAAGAATGTTGTACACAGACTACTATATAAGTTCAAGCTTGGAAAATTAGAAGTCATTTTTTTTGTTGGAAGTTTTTATGGATGTTTATACTTTTATTTTTTTAATAAATTTTTAATTGTTAATATTTAAAAATTATTTAAAAAATATATTTAAATGTAGTTTTCTTTTTTTTACAGAATCATCAGATATGGTATAAAAACAACAACATGAATAATCAACATGATTGGTCACAGTATAATATCAAAAAATTTCCAAAAATTCAAATTATCCAACATGATAATAATACACAACAATATCCATTATTCACCAATTAAGAAGCTCATCATCAACCATATCATAGTTCACCACTTTCATGAAGCTCATCCATCATCAATATCTATTATTCACCATTCAAGATGCTCATCATACAACAATATTTATATTCACCAATGAAGAGTCTGCATCAACAATATTTATATTCACCTTTTAAGAAGCCCCTTTTTAAATCCCACCAAATTAATCACAACAAAAAAAAGCCCTATTTAAAAACTAAAAAAATTTAAAATTTTCAAAGAAAAAGCCATTTTCAAAAAAAACCCAAAAAAAAATAAAATTTAATTCCCGAAAAATTTTTTCCTAATTTTTCAAAAAACAAAAATTTCCCCCATGGTGGTATACATTTTAAAAATAAATTTAAAAACCACAGTATTAAAAAAAGGGGTTTCCAAATTAAATTTTAAAACAACAAAAAATTTTTAAATCAAATCCAAAAAAAACCCAAAAGAAAATTTTTTCCCAAAACTATTAAAAAAAAAAGAAAAATTTTCCCAATTTCAAATACCAAGAAAAAAAGCAGCTTTCCAAATTCAAATATTAAAGAAAAACAAAAAAAGTTTTTAAAACTACCCAAAAAACAACAAAAAGAAACAGCTTTTCCAAATTTCAAACTATTCAAGAACAACAACAAGAAACGCATTTCCAATTCAAATCCCCAAGAAAAACAACAAAAAAAACAGCATTTCCAATTCAAACTATTAAAGAACAACAAGAAAACGGGATTTCCAATTAAAACTACCCAAGAAAAACAACAAGAAACAGCATTTCCAACTCAAAATCCCCCCAAAATTTCCCAATTGTAGAAGAAAAAACAGAAGTTTAAATTCAAACAAAAAATTTTACAGGGTATTATGAAAATATTTAAAAAAAAACAGTTTACCCCAAAAAATCCAACGAATTTTAAAAGTAAAGAACAGTCAGTTCAAAAAACTGAACAAAAAATAGAAACATATCAAAACAAACACCATTTAGAAAGGGGGTTAAAAAAAATTTTTTTGGAATATTTGTGTTGTTACACAAAAAAAAAAATTGAAATAATATAGATTAATTTTAAGCAAAATCCAAAATTGAATTGTTTATACTCTCAATACAAGAATTATGGGCAATAACATTAGAAATATTACTTCAGTAAATATTTGCTGCAACGTCCCTTATAAGATTTATTGAACTATTGTGCTCCAGTTTGTAAGCAATGGAGAAATTGTAATTATTGCTAATACACATTATATGCCACTTACGACAATTTTATTAAAGATATTGTAAAAAACCCTTACTCAAAATTTCGAAGTCCCATTGGGTAATAATAGTTTGCTATTGAAATTTTTTACAACCATCATGGATGACGACTATGATGTAATTAAATTTTTACAAATGATTAAATATAAACATAAACATAAAAATAAAATCTATAATTTAAAAACTGACTTAGTTGAATTACATACTCATCCATACTATTCATATGCTGTTGAATTTCTTGGAAAACGCCAGTCATTTTATAATATTATAATATCGATGAGTGTGATCTCTGAAACAGTAAGTGAAATCCAGTATTTATTATATTTAATATTAAAAATACCAAATTTTTATCCATTAGTTGATATTATAGATTTTTTCTATGGATTATGTTTATTTTTTCTGAATATTTACTATAATCATAAAAAGTGTGTCCAATTTTCCGATTATATCATTGTAAAATTTTTTCTACTCTATTCATTAGGGAAAAATCGAATTATTGGATCTCCATTAATACCATGTGAACAAGCACGATAATCAATCATTTTTATTTAACAATGACAAAATTATAATGTGGAGTTTATAATGTAAAAATACTATATTTGAAGTAATAAATTTAATTTTTAATATTTCCCGTAATACTAAGTTTTTAATTTTTTACAAACTACTTAAGTATACAAATCTTTATTCAAATTTAAAAAAAAACGGTACGTATCATAAATAATTTTGATAATCCATCCATCAAATGATTTTATTATAATATAACTCTGATGTTAATTAGGTCCTATAATATGGTAATTTCATTCAATTATATTTTGAATTGGCTAAAAATGTAATCACCCTCAAAAGTAATCAAAATTATAAAATTTATCAAAATTACCAATTTTTCGTTTAATATGTAATAAATATAGTGAATGTAAACAATCAATTTTACGATTAAAAAATAAAACTGATGATTTTCCAAAAATCTTTTCTGTTGAAGAAAAAAAGCGATCTTATTACAGATGTACTGACAGAAGATATACTCTTGAACAGTCTTTTCTTAAATTAATATATTCCAGTTTGTAATATTGTAGTAATATTATTATACTTAGAATAATGTGTATGATAGTGTAAATCTACTGAATACAAAAACAACTCACAGATTCTACATCCTGTTTGTCATATTAGTCTGATATAAACAGATACCAGTTAAAAAACAGGACGAGATACAGCCTGTACTTAAGTAAAATCCTGTCGACTTATTATGAAGTTTTTCTTTATCTACCTAGAAAATTTTTTTTTTTGATATCTACCTAAAAAAGTATACCTGATTAATTATCCTCGATTTCCTGCCTTCATTAAGGTAGTCTTTTAACTTTATATAAATGTAAGGAATAAAGCTTCTGTTATAAAATAAACACCGACCGACTGTATGGAAGGATATGACAATAATATGCACAGACGACGACTACTAATAAGAACCAAGCGTTGGAATACTTATCTTAGTTTTCATCTGGCTAGAATACAGAATGGATAAATTATACTTATTTAAATTTCACTTTTAATACAGAATAATTTTATGAACATAAAAAATTTTATATTATAATAAAAATATTAAATTTTTAATAATAAAAAAATATTTTGAGCAACATATATATAATTATGCCTTCCATAGAAATTTTTTACCATCATATAATCAAAATACATTTTTTAAAATAGGAATATAAAAATAAGACTATAAAATATTATGACAACATTAAAATTACTCTAAGAAATTTTTTCACAAATTCGCTTTCGCAAGCTTTATTAAACGTTGCGCCCAGTATTAAAGCAATGGAGAAAATGTAATAGTTGCTCCAGCCATTATATGCCACTCTCGTCAACTATATAATCAGATATAGCCAAAACCTATACAAAATTTAAAAAGTCCCATTGGTAATAGTAGTAGTGCTATTATATTTTAAACGACACATTTTTGCGAAAAAACAAAAACAAAAGATTACTATTTATGTAAAATTTTTATTACAAATTATGAATATAAAAATCAAATATATAAAACCTATAATTTTCCAAAACGGATTAATCAAATACACCTGGGACTCCACACTACAAACATGCTGCTGCATTGCTGGTAACTCACCAATCGTTCTAAAGCACCATAATGACTGGCATCTTCTTAAAATATTTTATGATAATTAAAAAACCTATCTGAGAAAATAAGTGAAATTCTATATTTTATTATATTTATTATTAAAAATACCACATTTTATCCATTAATAGATATTATTGATTTTTTTATTTAATTTAAATTTTTAACGGATTATCTTGATGTTTTTGAATTGTTTTACTATAACCACAAAAGTTTGAAAATTACAGAAAAAGGTTCACGTTATCATTTCATTAAGATTCATTCATACAAAACCTTTTCATTTGGAGAAATCGAGATAAATCCAATAATTAATGGGTTGTTCGATAATGACAATGTGAACGAGCACGAGTGGTAAATCATGCTTATCACTATGGAAGCGACGACAGAATTATTATGGTCGAATTTCAAAGTGAAGAAATCATCTTTGATAAATTTGAAGTATTTCTATTAATATTTACTACACATATTGATAAAAAATTTTTTGATTATTTATATCTGAAAAAGAAGAAGATAATTAAAATTTTTTTTAAAAAATCATTATATTTTTGTTTAACATATGTAACTATAAATAGTAGTTATGCTTTTATAAAAAGTAAAAATAGAATATGGAAAAATATAAAAATATGATTTCATAATTCTCTTCACCTCATATGAAGAAATAATAGGAAAAAAGTAAAAAAAACTAACCAATGTTACCCTAATTTTTTTTAAAATTATTTATGGTATTTAATAGTAATACATTTTTTTAAATAACAAACTCAGAAAATTCCACTTTTTCGTTTAATGTGTTAATTATGAAAAAAACCAAACTCTATTTTGGTAAATTATTATGTTATTAAAAAATGAAATGATTTGACTGAGATTTTGCAAAAATTTTTTCAGAGTAGGAGAATGTTGAAAAATTTGAATGATGATATTATAAACACACAAACTGTAAATCAACTCCCTGAAATATTGTCATATGAACTGTTTTACATTTGTGATGATAGCAATTAATTATATAAAAATTTTTAATTCTCAAAATTTTTTGCACAATATACATAAAAATTTATAATCCTCAAAATTTTTTCTATCTTCAGTGAAATAGACCTTTATTTTTAACTAATTAATTTTAGAATAAAACTATAAATATTCAACTACTTCTTTTTAAATTAATAATGGACAGCAATACAGTAAATATTTCTTCAAGAAATTTTTTGCTCAACTTCTTATGAAGACCTATTAAATTGTTGTGTGCCCAGTTTGTAAGCAATGGTGGAATGTAATTATGGCAATCAATATTATATGCCATTTCGTCAGTTGTATTATCGATATTGTAAAGAACCTTACTCTAATTTCAAGTCCTATTGGTAAAGGACAGTATTAATAATTATATAATGATAGTTATATCATATGCTATAGAAATATTGAAAAACAATTATTTTTAATATAATTCTTTTCTGTTATTACTCCATTTTAAAAATAATTGAATACAGAAATCTCGGTAAAATCTATAATTTAAAAAAATGACTTATTATGTATTTTATAATCCAATCCAATGTATTCTTCAGTCGTTACATTTTAATTATAGAACAAAACAACATAATATTCGTATCAGTTCAATATTAGCAATGGCTGGCATATAATAGCCTTAATAGCAAAAATTTTCTCGGGATGTAAGATGAAATTCAAATATTTAATATATTTAATATTAAAAAAATACAAAATTTTTTTCATTGGTTGAAATTATAGTTTTTTTTATGGATTATGTATAATGTTTTTGTGTCATATTATAATTACAATATATTTTATTCCTGATCATACAAAATTCACTCTGCCTCTTTTTCTTTGGGAAAATCGTATTTATAATGGTGAATATTCCTTAACAAACAACACAAGAACGTTGTGAACAAGCAAGAGTAATCTAATCACATTTTAATATAAAAATCATGATGATGTAAATATAATTAAAATAGAGTATATAACAGTGCAGTAATATTTATGATTTATTAAATCAAATTTTTACTATTACAATAAAGAAATTTTAGTTGGAAAAAAATTAAATAATGATAAAGTAATAACCTTATTACTGTTTATTTAACAATGTAAAAACATTGACTGGTAAAGATATACATTATTAATGAACATTGCAATTGTATGAGTTGTATAATTATTTTAAACTAAAAAAGATGACAAGATTTTTTTTGGTTATAACAATAAAAACATTAAAATACCCCAAATTTTTGAAGATGCATTTTATTCAAAACATGGTTATTCTAATAATGAAAGTAAATCATTATCATTTTTCATCCCTTTAAAAGTCGAATAGTCTTTTGTTTTGTACAGGGTACTAATCTCAAATTTTGTTGGATAATAAATAGTTATGTTACAATATAAGAATTTGAAACAAAATTCCTCCAGAGTGTTTGTTATTGGGAAAGACCAAAATGATAATATTTATAAAGAAGAACAGTCAAATAAATACCAATTATCTTTATTAGTGATAATTACTTTGATTATGTATATACACTGTTATTTATATTTTCATAGGAATGAAACTTTCACATTTTAACTTAATAAAAAAGAATTAGAAAAGTAATTGAATTCTAATAAATATTGGAATAAGAAAGAAAAAATGCGTTAGAGATGAAATAAAATGGTTTCAAGCTCAGAAGTATATTGATAAATCTTCATAAACATCATAATAGCCTTTTTAATATGGAGTCTATATATATTTAAGGAGATTTTGTGATTTGAAAAAAATTAATATATACTAATTTTTCTATTATTCGATTTATATTATAACGATTTATCTAATAGTCCAGCAATAATAAATTTAATGATTGTTTATATTCTACTATTGAAAATTGCTAATATAATTAAATAGATTTACTAGTGGGACATATTTTATAGAATATAAAATTCTTTTTCATTTTACTCAATTAGTGCAAACAGTGAATTTACTATTGGAAAAGTATTATTATCAGTGTAAAAATTGTACAAAATGCAAAAAAGAATTAATGAAAGAAACACTTGTTTTTTAGAAAAACATCACAAGATTGGCTATATCTAAAATACTTGGGTTTACTAGTTTATTTTATAATAATTTTTTATTTATGATGTAATTATTTTTGTTTAGAATGCAGTAATGCATATTCATATTATAGTGTATATTGTCGTTGTAGTAATTTTTTTTTTAGTATATAGAAATTAATATATGATATTATAAATTACTAGTGAAGATTGAATAATTAAATATAGTCTTTAAGGGGGGAGGAATGGGAACTTTTTTTTTTCTTTACTCAATTTTCGTTATATTGAAGTCATGTGGTTTAAAGTTACATAAAGGAGCGCAAAAAAATAAAATGTGAAAAATTGGAATTGTAAAACTTATAGAAAAAAAACCAATATTGCAATCTGAAATTATTTTAATAATCACAAATGATATAGTAATGCCATCTTGACCATGTATTATCAACTCGCAACACTGTTGGCCACATTGGAGTGGTAGTGGAAGGTGCTGGCAACAGATCGGTGGTCATAAAAGATGGAAGGCCCTGGTGCTGGGTGGAGGTGTATGGTGGCTACATCTTGGGTGGGGTGGAGGTGCTGGTGTGGTGGAATATTGCTGATGGCCACATCTTGGCTGGTGGTGCTGGGTGGTTTCTCGGTGGAGGTATCACATCTTGGGTGGCAATGGAGATGCTGGTGGTGGAGTTGCTGGTTGCCACATCTTGGCTGGTGGTGGTGCTGGTGGCTACATCTTGGCTGGTGGTGGTAGTGCTGATGGCCACATCTTGGCTGGTGGTGCTGGTGGTTCTCGAGGTACTCACATCTTGGGTGACAATGGAGATGTTGGTGGTGGAGTTGCTGGTTGCCACATCTTGGCTGGTGGTGGTGGTGCTGGTGGCTACATCTTGGCTGGTGGTGGTGGTGCTGATGGCCACATCTTGGGTGGTGGTGATGCTAGTCTCATATGTAATCAATACGTCTTTTCTGGGTCGACCACGTAAACGTTTTGTGGTAGTAGCAACCGTGGTGGAGGTGGGCATATTTGCGGGGCTCCTATATTTTGTCTCCGTATTTGTACATGAAATATCCATAATAAACCCGCAGCAGCTGCTGCCGCGCTTCTCTTTGCTGTTTAGCCATTATCCATTCCTTCTATTTTCCTTCTTCATCTTCTGCTATGCTTACGGGCAAACTTTTTCATTCTTTGCAGGCATCACCTCTCTCTCTTCAGATTCCTGTAAGAACTGATTTGAATGAAACACTGATTGTTGCCAGTAGATTTTTTTTTAATCGTTGTTCAGATACAGGAAAATATTTTTATCAAGGAATTTTCATACATTTTTTAATATATTTATGTATATAGAAATTTACATTAAATTACATATATAAAATTTTATAAAAAATAAAATTTAGTATGCATAATTAAAATTTTAGTTAAATATATACATGTTATTTTTATCATAGAGGCGCTCTGTGAATAAGCCATATATTATTCATTCTGGAGTATTTACATATTTCTTGTTATGTATTTGTCATATTAGATCAATCAATGTGATAGATTAAATAAAGCCGTAAGAGGTATAAGTCCCGCCCATGTTATTATGATGCTAAAGCGTCAATTATCTTAGAAAGATAATACTAATACATACACGAAAAAAAAAAACAGAAAAACAAATTGACTATTGGTGAGCCACTTGCCGCGGGTGTGACTCATCCTAGGTGTTTTAAATGACCATAATTCCTTGTAGGAATAATGATTCTGGTAACATTACTAGTTGTGAATTTTTAGACAGAATTTCTCGTCGCGCTTTGAGGAGGCTAATTCCTCCTCATCTGTAAATCATAACCCCAAGCTTCTTTCATCGCATTCCACTCCCGAATTTCAAAGCTTCTTCCACTCCATTAAAAGTCTCTCTACATTTCAAAGCTGCTTTCATCCACGTTTCAAAGCCCCTCTGTATTTCAAACCTGCTTCACTTCCCAATTCAAAAACTCTTATAAAATTTCATGTCTTGTCATTGGTTTCACACAATTTCTGTCTAGTCAATGAGTTCTTCATCATTTTCTTATGAACTTCATCATAGAAATTCCACCATATCTTGTCCAATTCTATTTAACATCTTTAATTAAATTCTTTAAATTTCTGTATTAACTTTCAAAAGTTATCATGTCAATTACTATGAGAATAATCAACCAATTCATGTAAGAGTCTCTCTCGAGATGACCTAAATTCAAACATGATTAATATATACAAAACATGCTTTTCTCATCACAAAGTCTTCAATAACTGCTGTTTCTACGTCCAATTTCCTTAGTAAAAGTCTTTAAAGTATTCCAAGATATAAATCACCAGCTAAGGCAAACATTACGCAATTTTTATCCTTTACTTACATCACTTTATTGATTAATTTTGTTTTTTAATAAGCTTCTATAAAGACAAAAATTTCTGATTTAATTATCTCTCTTCACTAAAACTTTTGCCATTCTTCCAGACTATAAAATCTCTAAATGTATTTCTCCCCCCAACTTACCTACCCACCTCATTTACAAAATTGTGATAATATCCAATCTTGTGGGGAATCATAAAATTCTCCAAAAAAAAATCACCAAAAGGGTAAGTAGATTCATAATGAGTCAAACAACGGACCCAGATAATTCCACAAGCATAATCTTCATAAGATCTTCCACATCCATACCATTTTTCAGCGGGAAGATCTCTTCTGGTGGCTGATTTAAGTGAAGTATAAAACATGGGTTTTAATCAGTGTCTCACATTTCAAAGTTTTTGTTTCTACCTGAATAAAGCTTTCTGTCTTTAGTGCTTGAACAGCAACAATCTTAATATCATTATATCATCATTTTTTCTTAGCCTTAATACCCACCCAATTCCAGTTAATTTCTGTACATTTTTTTATTTAGATACAAGCTGCTGTTTGCCTCTATACTTCTCATAAGAGCATTTACTAATCAGTTCTAGGGTATTTGGAGGTATTCAAATTAATAGCTTACCCATGTTCTCCCAATGATGCATGTGAAGGGGAAAGTCCACAATGTGTGAATTTCTCAAGAGTGCAAAAGTTGCACACATGCATACAGTTTAGTCTTAACTATGGGTTCCATAAACCTTTGGCCAGCATCAGCGTGAAAAACTGGAACAATAGCATTGAAGTGTACATTTTCATTATTCCATTTTACTTCTATGTTTTTTTTATGTTAATTTAATTTGCAAAGTTCTCTATGGGCTATTTGGCTCATTAATATTATGAGGAGAGCATATTATATTACAAATACATAAGACCAAGGATTTAAGGAGTGAAGAATCTCTACTGGGAGCATACACTGGAATTCCAGTAAGTAAAGTAAAATTGTTCAAAAATTCGATTTGTTCAATTCCATCTCAATTTTATAGTCGGAGGTCCTGGAGGTCAGACACTGTAGATGCTAAAGAATCCACAAACAATCTTCATTCTTATTCAGTAATCTTCAAAATTTGAGATTAGATTTATGTTTTTCATAAACTTTCATAAAATGCTATAAAGGTCATTTGCATAATCAATGTCTCTGTGGACCTTTTAGTTCTATTTCATTTGTGAAGTTTGTCAATATTCGTCTCTGATTTTCTTAAACAATGTCCTAAATTCCTTTTCAGTAGTCTTAAGATCTTTGTTTAATGTTAATCTTTTAATTCGTTCACAAATTAGATGTCTCTAAATCTTGGCCTTTCTTCATTTCGTCAATTCTTGTATTCATTAATATTTCCATAAATGGTAATGTATCTGGTTGGAACCTTACTAATCCGTCTTATAATTTTGAATCTTCTTAAAATTCCACTGGCCAAAATATTTCTTTTAGTGTATATATTCTCAATCTATTCTCACAAGGATTCTAGTTTAGTATAAACTTGATTTATCAGTTGAAAAGAGAGTGATTTTAATTTCTCTGGTTTCAAATGGAAAATATACCCATTCTTGGGTAAAGAAGATATTCTTTTTCTTCATCTCCGGGTAGAGAAATCCTGAAATGGATTATTTTCAAATATTTAAAAGCTGTAGAATCAGAAATGTTCTGATGAATACTTTCTTATGGTATACACGATGTCATCTTTCAGTACTGAGTGTTAGTTTTTCTTCTATGTCATCAATCTAAAAATAAAAATCTGGATATAAAGATGTAATTTAACTAAATTTTTATAGTTTAAAAATTATTAATTCAGTAAATATTTAACTAATTAATTTTTACTAATTTAAAAATTATGATTTCATTTAAATATTTAACTAAATTCTTAGTTTAGAACTAACTTACCTTTTCTTTTAATTGTTTGAGAACCGCATCAGTGTCCAGTTGTCCATAGTTTCAATTTCCGATAGCTTCAGTTATCGAGTTGTCTGTTTTAATTTCCGATAATTCATTATCGAATACTTGCTGTGGTAACAATTCTTGTTTTTTGTGCATTTTCCAATCTTTATATTCGTTTTCATATCTTTTATTAAAATTCATTTCTTACTAAAATACAACACATTACGTAGTTAAGGTTTAAATCTTATACTGAATTTCATTAAGCCTTTGGATCCTTTATATATCACTCATGTGGCTAGAGTCCTTAGGAAAACCCCAAAAACCACTGGCAGTTAATGGATGTTGACAAAAAATCTTATTTATTTATTTTTTAAAATAAATAACAATTATTTATTACATTTTTTTCTTTTTTTTATTTAGATCTGTGTATATAAATATATATTTAAAATAATTACACATAAAAGGAAAAGAAAACATTATCTTAATAAAATTTTAACAATTCACTTTATCTGGGTAGAGTTTCTTTGGTCCTGGTGGTGGTCGGAGAGTCAAGTAGCACAAGGGACTTCAGCGATGGTGGTGATGGTGATTGTGATGGTGGTGGTGGTATACCTTTGATATTATAATATATTGTATTCGTCTTTCTAAGTGATATGATTAATAATTAAATAGTATAATATTTTTTTTTGCATGTTTTGTCTTTTGTATTTATCAAATAAATCCTTAAAAATATAATTTTCTAAGAGATAGTAAAAATCAAAATGTAAAGGGTATATTTATCCTTATACTCTATAAGGGTGAATTTTCTAACAATTCCTCCTTGAACCCAGTTTTTCTTTATTTCTCTTCTTTTATTCTTTCACCAGGACACCACCGCCATATTTTCTCTTTCACTACTATCTTCTTCTAGATTACAACAATAAAAATTACATTATCATTATGGAGTTTAAAAATTAATAAATAATATTTAAAATATTCATAGATAATTTCTTTACTTTGAAATTCGACCATAATAATTCTTTTCGTCGTTATAAATAGAGATGATTTACCACTCGTGCGTCGTTCACATGTCATTAACGAAAACATCATTAATTATTGGATTTATCGATTTCCCAATGAAAAGAGTAGAATGATTTAATGAGATTATAATTGAATCCTCTTTTGAAATTTCCAAACTTTTGTGGGATTATAGTAACAATTCAAAAAACAATCAAAGTAAGCCGTTTAAAAAAAATCAATAGTAGCTATTAATGGATAAAAATTTGGTTTATTTTTTAAATATCTCATTATAATAAATGCAAGATTTCCACTTATTTTCCAGATAGTATTCTTATACAATATTTAAGAGATGCAAATCGTTATTGTTGTTAGATCGATTGGTTTGATGTACACAAATATGCAGCAGCTGTTTTGTAGTATGATGGTAAAGTGTGCAATTCAATTAATCAGTTTGGAAAAAATTATAGGTTTTTATAAGATTTGATTTTTTTATTCAATTATTTGGAATAAAAACTGACAACATAGTCAATCTTTGTTTTCGAAAAAAAAATAATTGTCGTAAAGTATCAATAGCACTACTACTTTTTATTACCAGGGACTTTTAATTTTGAATTGGGTTTTTTGCAGTGGTGGGATTCTGTGATATAGTTGACGATGTGGCATATTTTATGCTGTTCAACGATTTACATTTCTCCATTGCTTAATACTGGAGGCAAACTGTGTAATAAGTCTGGTAAGGGAATTTGAGCAAAAATTTTTTCGGGTAATTTTGATGTTGAGTAAAAAATTTTTCGAGTTAATTTTGATGTTTTTTGCCATTAATATTTATTAGTCTTACTATTCTTTTTATACATTCATATTTTAAAAATGTAATTTAGAATATATGTTGTAAAAATTTCTTATGAAGACAAAATCTATATATATAATTGCAAAATATTTTTTTTATGATTAAAATTTAATATTTTTGTGGGGGGATATAAAACTTTTTTTACATTTATGAAATTTTCTATTATTTAATATCCTTTTCTATGAAGACAAAATTATACCTTCATAAGAGAATTATTTTATTTAATTTTATTTTTTTTAAATTGACAATAATAAATCATCTTTATTTTTGTTTTTCGAAAAAATATGGAGCGTCTCCATTTGCTTACTTTTACTGGAGCGCAACAGTTTTAAATAAAATACTAATTAAAGATCTAAAGATTTGGTAATTTAGTTCTAATTCAACATGTAACTTTTCCTTTTAAAAGGTTTCTGGATAATGTGAAAATGAAGACTCTTTTATTTTTTACAGATAAATTAAGTATAATATTAAAATTGTAAATTTGATTTAGCAAATATATTTAATGTCGTGCGAATAGGCAGAACTTGCGCATCTAAATAGACATATTGCTCTTCTTGCTATAGGACATGTGAAAATTTGTGTGTGCAAATAATTTCGCCAAAATAATTCTGAACCTAACGAAAAAAAATATATTTTACTGTGTTTGTTTAGTATTTAAATTATTGTACACAAATCTAAACTCATATTTAGATTGGGTTAGGCTAAAATAAATTGTTTTGTTATGGGAAAAGGTTAGGTAAGTTTTTAGTTCCTTTTGTCATAATTATAATTTTTTACACTAACATTAATGGAAAAATTTTCTTTAAGATGATAAGAGAAATTTTTAGAAAGGGACTTGGAGTTTTTGCTAATTGACCCAGTTTTACATATTCGGCACGACATTTTAATAAAGAATTTAGAGCAAAACATCTATTTTTTGAATGAACATATATATTTTATAAAAAAAATATTATTGGATTTTTTACGACATTTTTTCGAAAAAACAAGATGACTATGTATGACAAAAAATATGAAAAAACAGAAAGATTTTTTTTAATAGTTTTTTCTTCAGAAATATAGAAGAGGTAAAAAATTTAACCAATTTTCCCATAATTTTTTTTAAATGTATTAATTGGTGTTTTGGTAATAAAATACATAATCATTTTTTTAAAAGAACAAGAACAAAAATATCAATTTTTAAATTTTTTACCTCTTCTAGTATTTATGAGGAAAAAACTATTAAAAAATCGTTTTTTTTTTCATAATTAATGAATTATAATCATTGATTATAGTTACATTACTTTGAAATTCGACCACAATAATTCTGTCGTCGTTACAATAGAGATGATTTACCACTGGTGCTTGTTCACATGTCATTAGCGAACAGCCATTAATTATTGGATTTATTCGATTTTCCCAAATGAAAAGAGTAGAATGAATCTTAATGAAATGATAACGTGAATCCATTTTTGAAATTTCCAAACTTTTGTGATTATAGTAACAATTCAAAAACATCAAAGATAAGCCGTAAAAAAATCAATCAATAATATCTATTAATGGATAAAAATTTGGTATTTTTAATAATAAATATAATAAATATAGAATTTCACTTATTTTCTCAGATAATAGTTAACTACGAATAAAAAAATCAGAAGACTTCCAGAATGGTTTAAGTATTTTTACTAACCTCTCATCAAGAGGCAATGTAAATTTATAAGACAGTATTTTCAGGAATTTAATTAGATAATATACGTTTGGATACAATTTAAAACTTTCTCCGGCTAAAATAAATTTTGGGAAATCATCAGTTTCCAAATTATCATCAGTAGTTTCATTTTTAATACATAATAATTTACCATAATTTTTATTTCTATTTCGATAATTACATAACCGAAAAATTGATATTCTCCTTCTTCTAAAAAACAAATGAGTTCATTACTAAAATAACTATTAATACTTTTAATAACCAATTATGGAAAAAATTATTTAGATTTTTTACCTTTTCTAGTATTTCTGAAGAAAAAATTATTAAAAAATCGTATTTTTTATATTTTTTAATAAGCTATATTCCATTGATTATGTTACATTACTTTTGAATAAATGTAACAAAGAATTTTTGAACAATTATCTAACAACTTATCTTCTTCAGATCAACAATTAAAAAAATTTCTTATCATTAGAGTATTAAAAAATAATTAATAATATCTCATATTGATCAAAGATACATTTCTTTAATTTTGAAATTCGGACCACAATAATTCTGTCGTCGTTACAGAGAGATGATTTACAAATTCGTGCTCGTTCCATGTCATAAACTAACGAACAGCATTAATTATTGGGATTTATTCGATTTTCCCAAATGAAAAGAGTAGAATGAATCTTATGAAATGATAACGTAATCCATTTTTGAAATTTCCAAACTTTTTGTGTTTATAGTAACAATTCAAAAACATCAAAGTCAAGCCGTAAAAAAAATCAATAATATCTATTAATGGATAAAAATTTGGGTATTTTTAATAATAAAATATAATTAAATATAGAATTTCACTTATTTTTCAGTTGTATTATCATAAATTATTATAAGAAGATGCCAATCATTATTGGTGTTTAGAACGATGGTGATATACCAGCAAATGCAGCTGCATGTTTTGTAGTGTGAGTGTGAGTGTTGTTCAATTCGATTAATATCCGTTTGAAAAATGTAGGTTTTATATATTTTTAGGATTTTTATATTCCAATAATTTGTAATAAAAATTTGACATTACATAGTCATCTTTGTTGTTGGTTTTTCGAAAAAAGAGCGTAAAATATCAATAGCCACTATACGTTATTACCAAAGGGACCTTTTAGATTTTGATAGGGGTTCTTGGCAAATCTCGTGGATATTAGTTGACGAAGTGCATATTTTAATGCTGGTCAACAATTACATTTCTCCATTGCTTACATACTGGAGCGCACAGTTTAATAAGTCTTGGTAAGGGATTTGAGAAAAAAATTTCTTCGAGCGCGTTTGATGCGCAAGGACTTGATCTCTGTAGAGCTGTTATTTTTGGTCGAATTTCTATAGGATTTCCATTTTTGTTGTCAAGTTGTTCTGATAGTGCGTTTGTGAGGTGTTTGTTTTTTTTTGACTCCTTTTCTTGTAGACATATATTATCTCTTGTTAATTATTGTCCCTGTCCGGTGTTTCGAGAGGTCCTTCATGGTTGTTCCATCGGGGGAGTGGTTCATCGGTTGTCTGTTGGTGGTCTGTCGGAAGATAGATGGTGGGGGGAAGGGTTTAGTTATTATATTATGATGGTGGATGCTATAAATATATTTTTTTTTTATGATGTGATGTGTTTGTAGAACGTCGCATCAAGTAAAAAAATACTTACTCTGCATCCCGATTGGTTCATCTTGAGAAAGCAGCAGTTCCAGTAGAAAGTCTGTGCCCCAAGGATCTGGTGTCCGTTCAAGTATTTATGTATTGTTGCTCTTATGCTTTCCAGTTGTAGTTATTTTCCAGTTTCAACTTTTTGTATTTGTCTGTTGTATATATTGTATGAGGTGTGGTTTGAGAATACATTTGCTAATTCACTTTGGATTCCGTCAAATATTTCTGTTTGTAGAGAAAGTCTTTTGCTATTTCTTATAGGTTTTCTGGTGTTAGTTCGTCGTCTGTTTCTCCGTTATATTAGATTGGGAATAATTCAATTTGTCTTTGCCTGCTAGGTTCTTTCACTCTTTCCAAAATTCTAATACTCGATTAGTGAATCCCATTTTCTAGGGTTTCTGGGTATAGGTTTAATAGAGGCTCCGCCATCGGCATCCCTATATACCCTTGGCAACATTATATATGTTGCAAAATATTTTTTTTTATTAAAAAATTTAATATTTTTCATAACATAAAATTAATATTACAATATTAAAGCTATAAATTTATCAAACATCGGGATGGTCACAGATTGAGTTAACAGGGATCAAATCAACACACCACCACCACCTCTCCCTTCAGACCTAGCAATGACAAAACAGGATGTACATTCTGTACTGTACAGAATAAATATATTACCATCAAATAAAAACAACATAAGCCTTTTATTTCCGTAAAAATAGTACAATATCTAATTTTAAATTTAAATCATGTAATTCCTTGCTTTTATATAAAAAATTCAGGCGGACTCTGATTGGATTTTAATGTTGGCATGGGATATCGAGGCAGCATAGAGTGACTAGTACATTTAGTTTCGCTATAATTATATAAATTCAGTAAAAACTCTTGGTTTTTGAATTTGGGGGAAAGAATTTCTGGTGTTAGATTTTCAGTTGGTCTGGGTGGGTCCGGACAGTCAAGTGGCTACAGGGACTTTAGTGATAGTGGTAGTGTTGATATTTCTACTCGATCTTATAATCCATTGGCAATTCATCTTTAAGTATTAGATTAAAATCCACTTTTTTGTATTTTTTTTTGCCATAGTTTTTGTCTTTTGAAATAACTCTATAAACAATATTAATTACTAAGAAAGTAAGCATTAAAGGTAAGGTACATATATCCTTTTATTTTATTTGGTGATTCTACTTTGTCACATTGTTATATTTTATTTGCTACAAAATTAACGATATTATCGGACACTATCGTAAAATTATGTATATTTATCTACATAAGGGTAGGAAAATAATGGCAATTAATTTTACTATGGAAAATCCTTACAAAGGAATGTTAATTTACTGTGAAAATTATTACTAATCAATATAATATGACGATTCACTTTTCTTTTAGCCACCCTGAATCTTCTTTACGACGGCGTTTTTTCACACTCTTCATAGAAATTGTAATGCGATTCTAGATAATCTGTAATAGAAACGAATTACCTCTGTTGGTAAATGTCCGAACTGTGAGACCTCATTTTACGTAAGACTTAAATAAGCTCGTCGTGCCAGTGAGGAAGAGTTAGTGTTTAGAGAAAAAGAAGGATGGTCATATTTGTGCGGTGGCACTAGGGGGAAATGGTTCACAGATGTGTTTCTACTTTATGATTTTTCAATTCTTTGGCAAAGAAGGCGGACAAATCTGGGGGTGCCAACGAGGGGATGGTCACAAGATGAGTCTTTCACTTTATAATTTTTTCAATTTCTTTGGCTAAAGAAGGACTGGCCACATCTGGGTCGAGTGGCCAAGAGGGGATAGTCACAGATGAGTCAAAGTCATTTACTTTACGCTTTTCGATCTTTAGCTGGACAATGTCGGGTAGCCATCTGGAAGATCAGGGAAGTATATTTTCAATTATCACAAATATTTTATTTAAGATTAAAATATTTTACAATCTAAATCCCAGACTTTTTCACTATATATATCTTGGTAAACAATGCCAGACTGGCTGCCGAGCCCCCCATCCCCCCCCCTGTTGGGTACTTCTTTCTCTTAGGGGTTTTAGTTAATTCCTCTGTGTTGGGGGTTTAGATAGTTCATCTGTTATGATTCTGCCAGTATTTACAGGTTCCTGCATTTCTAATCTTTCAGACCTCAATGGCACTTGTACAAACAGTTTGATTTATTTTGCCATGCGCCTAACAAGGCAATGAAAGGCGCTTCTTGTTCCTGAAGGATCATGGAACAGGGTAAACCTGTTTTGGAGGATCTTCATTTTCTTTACGTAGTTGATTCACGTTCTTAGTCAGTTTGGATAATTCCTCCTGTTCATTGTGATGAGCACCATAGTAGTAGTAGAATTTTACCGTATTCTTCCATTTCCTGTGATACGTATGAAACCTTTGTGTGTGAAAGTCCCACTCTATTGTTCTATTTTCCGGGACTCAATTTAATTTTTACTTTCTTTTGTCCTCCACCTGCATTGTCCTCCACCATTAGGCTTCAGAGGTTTATAACTTTAATATATTTGGACATAGTTCTTGTTGGTTTCATGCTTCTGCCTGTGCCACAGATTTTTTCTGCTTGCTTGACAAGATGCAGTTTTTACTGATAGAGGGCACTTTCTTCAGTTTGCTTCATAACTGAGCTACAGCTCCTTGCTCTTCACTGTTAGGTCTGTTATTTTCTTCATCAGTTTTGCTGGCTTTGAACAATGTGTTATTGGGATGGCTGATGGGTTTGTTGGCTGAAACAGGTAACTGCTCCAGCAACTGTTGAGAAGTCATGAGCGAGCAAGATTCCAGCATATAGGTTTTACACAGCTTTGTCTGTTCCACTTCCTGGGACACGGAACAAAGGAACGTATAGGATCTCAATTTCATATGAAGCAACCATTTAGTAAAAATCTTTACAATAGTTGAGTTAATGTATACCTTCGCTCGTGAGCCACAAGTTTTTTTACATCAACTACTCAGTACACTGGAATTAATTGGCTGCTGGAGATGAGATATCCAATAAGAGCAGCACTCCACACCTCTCTTCCTTCAGACTATGGTCGACACTGACTTGCTGAGAACAAAGTACTATTCTTACAGCCACCCTAACAGTTTCCAATTAGTGTTTTTAATGATTCTAGCACAAATCGTAAGAAAAAAAAAATAATGAGGTATAATCCTGTATGTACAGGATAAGTGAGTACCACCACTACACTTGCTGCACACAAAATATTTATGTTCACAGCATTTTTATGTTGTGGGTGATTGTGCAATTCGATTAAATCTGTTTGAAAATGACTGGTTTATATATTTGATTTTTTTATATTCAATCTATTATTACCAAAGTGGACATATTCAGAAAGAACACCACTGCCACACAATGAAAGGACTTGCCCTATTAATCATAAAAAAAAAGTTTTTTATTATATAAAAAACACTAGTTTATAAAGATGATTAATTACCTTTGTACTGTACAGATTAACATTAGAATTCAGAATAAATTTAGCTACTTTTAAAAAAAAAATGGGGGAAAGGGGGGGGGGGGGGGGGGGGAAACCCCCTCCTTTTCATTTTCATCAGAATTACTTCAGAAATTTTGCTCAAATTCCTACATGATTTTATTAATCTTATTGTGCTCCAGTGTGTAGAAATGGAGAATGTTAAATTATTGATGAGGATTATATGCCAATTCGTCAAATTTTATTATTGATATTGTAAAAGAACCTATTTTAAATTTTCAAAATCCTTTTAGTATTAATAATAGTAGTGCTATTGAAATATACGACCTTTGTAAAATATGAAGATGACTATGTATTTCAACTTTTATTACTAATTATTGATATAAAAATAAATATATAAAAACTAATAACTTAAAATTGATTTAGTTGAATTGAAAAAGTCATACATATTATTTACATGCTGCTGAAATACTTGAAAATCACCAATCATTTATAATAATAATGATTGGCATCTTCTGTTAATATGATGATCAGTTCTATCTAAGAATGTGAGTGAAGTCCTTTATTTATTATATTAGTATTTAAAATACAAAATTTTTATCCACTGGGGATTTATTTTAGATTTTTTTTATGGATTATTGTTTGTATGTTTTTAATTGTTACATATATCATATAAAAGTTTAAAACTTTCCACTTACAATCATACTAAGATTAATTCTGCTCTTTTCATTGGAGAAAATAGAATTAATGGTTGTTCCATTAATGACATGTGAACGAGACGGAGTTTGTTAAATCATCTTTATTGCAACAAGGATAAAAATATTAATGCTTGAAATTTTTGAGTACAGAAACTATTTTTTGAGATATTTTTATTAATTTTTAATATTATAGCAATAAAAGTTTTTTTTTTTAATATCTCAAGAAAATATGCCTATTCAACTTATTATCTTTAGGAAAAATCATTATATTTTTGTTTAACATATGTAACTATAAATAGTAGTTATGCTTTTATAAAAAGTAAAAATAGAATATGGAAAAATATAAAAATATGATTTCATAATTCTCTTCACCTCATATGAAGAAATAATAGGAAAAAAGTAAAAAAAACTAACCAATGTTACCCTAATTTTTTTTAAAATTATTTATGGTATTTAATAGTAATACATTTTTTTAAATAACAAACTCAGAAAATTCCACTTTTTCGTTTAATGTGTTAATTATGAAAAAAACCAAACTCTATTTTGGTAAATTATTATGTTATTAAAAAATGAAATGATTTGACTGAGATTTTGCAAAAATTTTTTCAGAGTAGGAGAATGTTGAAAAATTTGAATGATGATATTATAAACACACAAACTGTAAATCAACTCCCTGAAATATTGTCATATGAACTGTTTTACATTTGTGATGATAGCAATTAATTATATAAAAATTTTTAATTCTCAAAATTTTTTGCACAATATACATAAAAATTTATAATCCTCAAAATTTTTTCTATCTTCAGTGAAATAGACCTTTATTTTTAACTAATTAATTTTAGAATAAAACTATAAATATTCAACTACTTCTTTTTAAATTAATAATGGACAGCAATACAGTAAATATTTCTTCAAGAAATTTTTTGCTCAACTTCTTATGAAGACCTATTAAATTGTTGTGTGCCCAGTTTGTAAGCAATGGTGGAATGTAATTATGGCAATCAATATTATATGCCATTTCGTCAGTTGTATTATCGATATTGTAAAGAACCTTACTCTAATTTCAAGTCCTATTGGTAAAGGACAGTATTAATAATTATATAATGATAGTTATATCATATGCTATAGAAATATTGAAAAACAATTATTTTTAATATAATTCTTTTCTGTTATTACTCCATTTTAAAAATAATTGAATACAGAAATCTCGGTAAAATCTATAATTTAAAAAAATGACTTATTATGTATTTTATAATCCAATCCAATGTATTCTTCAGTCGTTACATTTTAATTATAGAACAAAACAACATAATATTCGTATCAGTTCAATATTAGCAATGGCTGGCATATAATAGCCTTAATAGCAAAAATTTTCTCGGGATGTAAGATGAAATTCAAATATTTAATATATTTAATATTAAAAAAATACAAAATTTTTTTCATTGGTTGAAATTATAGTTTTTTTTATGGATTATGTATAATGTTTTTGTGTCATATTATAATTACAATATATTTTATTCCTGATCATACAAAATTCACTCTGCCTCTTTTTCTTTGGGAAAATCGTATTTATAATGGTGAATATTCCTTAACAAACAACACAAGAACGTTGTGAACAAGCAAGAGTAATCTAATCACATTTTAATATAAAAATCATGATGATGTAAATATAATTAAAATAGAGTATATAACAGTGCAGTAATATTTATGATTTATTAAATCAAATTTTTACTATTACAATAAAGAAATTTTAGTTGGAAAAAAATTAAATAATGATAAAGTAATAACCTTATTACTGTTTATTTAACAATGTAAAAACATTGACTGGTAAAGATATACATTATTAATGAACATTGCAATTGTATGAGTTGTATAATTATTTTAAACTAAAAAAGATGACAAGATTTTTTTTGGTTATAACAATAAAAACATTAAAATACCCCAAATTTTTGAAGATGCATTTTATTCAAAACATGGTTATTCTAATAATGAAAGTAAATCATTATCATTTTTCATCCCTTTAAAAGTCGAATAGTCTTTTGTTTTGTACAGGGTACTAATCTCAAATTTTGTTGGATAATAAATAGTTATGTTACAATATAAGAATTTGAAACAAAATTCCTCCAGAGTGTTTGTTATTGGGAAAGACCAAAATGATAATATTTATAAAGAAGAACAGTCAAATAAATACCAATTATCTTTATTAGTGATAATTACTTTGATTATGTATATACACTGTTATTTATATTTTCATAGGAATGAAACTTTCACATTTTAACTTAATAAAAAAGAATTAGAAAAGTAATTGAATTCTAATAAATATTGGAATAAGAAAGAAAAAATGCGTTAGAGATGAAATAAAATGGTTTCAAGCTCAGAAGTATATTGATAAATCTTCATAAACATCATAATAGCCTTTTTAATATGGAGTCTATATATATTTAAGGAGATTTTGTGATTTGAAAAAAATTAATATATACTAATTTTTCTATTATTCGATTTATATTATAACGATTTATCTAATAGTCCAGCAATAATAAATTTAATGATTGTTTATATTCTACTATTGAAAATTGCTAATATAATTAAATAGATTTACTAGTGGGACATATTTTATAGAATATAAAATTCTTTTTCATTTTACTCAATTAGTGCAAACAGTGAATTTACTATTGGAAAAGTATTATTATCAGTGTAAAAATTGTACAAAATGCAAAAAAGAATTAATGAAAGAAACACTTGTTTTTTAGAAAAACATCACAAGATTGGCTATATCTAAAATACTTGGGTTTACTAGTTTATTTTATAATAATTTTTTATTTATGATGTAATTATTTTTGTTTAGAATGCAGTAATGCATATTCATATTATAGTGTATATTGTCGTTGTAGTAATTTTTTTTTTAGTATATAGAAATTAATATATGATATTATAAATTACTAGTGAAGATTGAATAATTAAATATAGTCTTTAAGGGGGGAGGAATGGGAACTTTTTTTTTTCTTTACTCAATTTTCGTTATATTGAAGTCATGTGGTTTAAAGTTACATAAAGGAGCGCAAAAAAATAAAATGTGAAAAATTGGAATTGTAAAACTTATAGAAAAAAAACCAATATTGCAATCTGAAATTATTTTAATAATCACAAATGATATAGTAATGCCATCTTGACCATGTATTATCAACTCGCAACACTGTTGGCCACATTGGAGTGGTAGTGGAAGGTGCTGGCAACAGATCGGTGGTCATAAAAGATGGAAGGCCCTGGTGCTGGGTGGAGGTGTATGGTGGCTACATCTTGGGTGGGGTGGAGGTGCTGGTGTGGTGGAATATTGCTGATGGCCACATCTTGGCTGGTGGTGCTGGGTGGTTTCTCGGTGGAGGTATCACATCTTGGGTGGCAATGGAGATGCTGGTGGTGGAGTTGCTGGTTGCCACATCTTGGCTGGTGGTGGTGCTGGTGGCTACATCTTGGCTGGTGGTGGTAGTGCTGATGGCCACATCTTGGCTGGTGGTGCTGGTGGTTCTCGAGGTACTCACATCTTGGGTGACAATGGAGATGTTGGTGGTGGAGTTGCTGGTTGCCACATCTTGGCTGGTGGTGGTGGTGCTGGTGGCTACATCTTGGCTGGTGGTGGTGGTGCTGATGGCCACATCTTGGGTGGTGGTGATGCTAGTCTCATATGTAATCAATACGTCTTTTCTGGGTCGACCACGTAAACGTTTTGTGGTAGTAGCAACCGTGGTGGAGGTGGGCATATTTGCGGGGCTCCTATATTTTGTCTCCGTATTTGTACATGAAATATCCATAATAAACCCGCAGCAGCTGCTGCCGCGCTTCTCTTTGCTGTTTAGCCATTATCCATTCCTTCTATTTTCCTTCTTCATCTTCTGCTATGCTTACGGGCAAACTTTTTCATTCTTTGCAGGCATCACCTCTCTCTCTTCAGATTCCTGTAAGAACTGATTTGAATGAAACACTGATTGTTGCCAGTAGATTTTTTTTTAATCGTTGTTCAGATACAGGAAAATATTTTTATCAAGGAATTTTCATACATTTTTTAATATATTTATGTATATAGAAATTTACATTAAATTACATATATAAAATTTTATAAAAAATAAAATTTAGTATGCATAATTAAAATTTTAGTTAAATATATACATGTTATTTTTATCATAGAGGCGCTCTGTGAATAAGCCATATATTATTCATTCTGGAGTATTTACATATTTCTTGTTATGTATTTGTCATATTAGATCAATCAATGTGATAGATTAAATAAAGCCGTAAGAGGTATAAGTCCCGCCCATGTTATTATGATGCTAAAGCGTCAATTATCTTAGAAAGATAATACTAATACATACACGAAAAAAAAAAACAGAAAAACAAATTGACTATTGGTGAGCCACTTGCCGCGGGTGTGACTCATCCTAGGTGTTTTAAATGACCATAATTCCTTGTAGGAATAATGATTCTGGTAACATTACTAGTTGTGAATTTTTAGACAGAATTTCTCGTCGCGCTTTGAGGAGGCTAATTCCTCCTCATCTGTAAATCATAACCCCAAGCTTCTTTCATCGCATTCCACTCCCGAATTTCAAAGCTTCTTCCACTCCATTAAAAGTCTCTCTACATTTCAAAGCTGCTTTCATCCACGTTTCAAAGCCCCTCTGTATTTCAAACCTGCTTCACTTCCCAATTCAAAAACTCTTATAAAATTTCATGTCTTGTCATTGGTTTCACACAATTTCTGTCTAGTCAATGAGTTCTTCATCATTTTCTTATGAACTTCATCATAGAAATTCCACCATATCTTGTCCAATTCTATTTAACATCTTTAATTAAATTCTTTAAATTTCTGTATTAACTTTCAAAAGTTATCATGTCAATTACTATGAGAATAATCAACCAATTCATGTAAGAGTCTCTCTCGAGATGACCTAAATTCAAACATGATTAATATATACAAAACATGCTTTTCTCATCACAAAGTCTTCAATAACTGCTGTTTCTACGTCCAATTTCCTTAGTAAAAGTCTTTAAAGTATTCCAAGATATAAATCACCAGCTAAGGCAAACATTACGCAATTTTTATCCTTTACTTACATCACTTTATTGATTAATTTTGTTTTTTAATAAGCTTCTATAAAGACAAAAATTTCTGATTTAATTATCTCTCTTCACTAAAACTTTTGCCATTCTTCCAGACTATAAAATCTCTAAATGTATTTCTCCCCCCAACTTACCTACCCACCTCATTTACAAAATTGTGATAATATCCAATCTTGTGGGGAATCATAAAATTCTCCAAAAAAAAATCACCAAAAGGGTAAGTAGATTCATAATGAGTCAAACAACGGACCCAGATAATTCCACAAGCATAATCTTCATAAGATCTTCCACATCCATACCATTTTTCAGCGGGAAGATCTCTTCTGGTGGCTGATTTAAGTGAAGTATAAAACATGGGTTTTAATCAGTGTCTCACATTTCAAAGTTTTTGTTTCTACCTGAATAAAGCTTTCTGTCTTTAGTGCTTGAACAGCAACAATCTTAATATCATTATATCATCATTTTTTCTTAGCCTTAATACCCACCCAATTCCAGTTAATTTCTGTACATTTTTTTATTTAGATACAAGCTGCTGTTTGCCTCTATACTTCTCATAAGAGCATTTACTAATCAGTTCTAGGGTATTTGGAGGTATTCAAATTAATAGCTTACCCATGTTCTCCCAATGATGCATGTGAAGGGGAAAGTCCACAATGTGTGAATTTCTCAAGAGTGCAAAAGTTGCACACATGCATACAGTTTAGTCTTAACTATGGGTTCCATAAACCTTTGGCCAGCATCAGCGTGAAAAACTGGAACAATAGCATTGAAGTGTACATTTTCATTATTCCATTTTACTTCTATGTTTTTTTTATGTTAATTTAATTTGCAAAGTTCTCTATGGGCTATTTGGCTCATTAATATTATGAGGAGAGCATATTATATTACAAATACATAAGACCAAGGATTTAAGGAGTGAAGAATCTCTACTGGGAGCATACACTGGAATTCCAGTAAGTAAAGTAAAATTGTTCAAAAATTCGATTTGTTCAATTCCATCTCAATTTTATAGTCGGAGGTCCTGGAGGTCAGACACTGTAGATGCTAAAGAATCCACAAACAATCTTCATTCTTATTCAGTAATCTTCAAAATTTGAGATTAGATTTATGTTTTTCATAAACTTTCATAAAATGCTATAAAGGTCATTTGCATAATCAATGTCTCTGTGGACCTTTTAGTTCTATTTCATTTGTGAAGTTTGTCAATATTCGTCTCTGATTTTCTTAAACAATGTCCTAAATTCCTTTTCAGTAGTCTTAAGATCTTTGTTTAATGTTAATCTTTTAATTCGTTCACAAATTAGATGTCTCTAAATCTTGGCCTTTCTTCATTTCGTCAATTCTTGTATTCATTAATATTTCCATAAATGGTAATGTATCTGGTTGGAACCTTACTAATCCGTCTTATAATTTTGAATCTTCTTAAAATTCCACTGGCCAAAATATTTCTTTTAGTGTATATATTCTCAATCTATTCTCACAAGGATTCTAGTTTAGTATAAACTTGATTTATCAGTTGAAAAGAGAGTGATTTTAATTTCTCTGGTTTCAAATGGAAAATATACCCATTCTTGGGTAAAGAAGATATTCTTTTTCTTCATCTCCGGGTAGAGAAATCCTGAAATGGATTATTTTCAAATATTTAAAAGCTGTAGAATCAGAAATGTTCTGATGAATACTTTCTTATGGTATACACGATGTCATCTTTCAGTACTGAGTGTTAGTTTTTCTTCTATGTCATCAATCTAAAAATAAAAATCTGGATATAAAGATGTAATTTAACTAAATTTTTATAGTTTAAAAATTATTAATTCAGTAAATATTTAACTAATTAATTTTTACTAATTTAAAAATTATGATTTCATTTAAATATTTAACTAAATTCTTAGTTTAGAACTAACTTACCTTTTCTTTTAATTGTTTGAGAACCGCATCAGTGTCCAGTTGTCCATAGTTTCAATTTCCGATAGCTTCAGTTATCGAGTTGTCTGTTTTAATTTCCGATAATTCATTATCGAATACTTGCAGTGGTAACAATTCTTGTTTTTGTGCATTTTCCAATCTTTCATCTTCGTTTTCAAATCTTTTATTAAAATTCATTTCTTACTAAAATACAACAAATTACGTAGTTAAGGTTAAATCTCTACTGAAATTTCATTAAGCCTTTGGATCCTTTATATATCACTCCATGTGGCAGGAGTCTTAGGAAAACCCCAAAACCCCTGTGCAGTATAAGGGATGATGACAAAAAAATCTTATTTATTTATTTTTAAAAATAAATAACAATTTATTACATTTTTTTCCCTTTTTTTTATTTAAATCTGTGTATATAAAATATATATTTAAAATAATTACACATAAAAGGAAAAGAAACATTATCTTAAATAAAATTTTTAACCAATTCACTTTATCTGGGTAGAGTTTCAGTTGGTCCTGGTGGTGGTCCCGGAGAGTCAAGTAGCACAGGGACTTCAGCGATGGTGGTGATGGTGATTGTGATGGTGGTGGTGGTATACCTATTGATCTTATAATATATTGTATTCGTCTTTTAAGTGATATGATTAAATTATTTAGTATTTTTTTTTGCATAGTTTTGTCTTTGTATTTATCAAATAAATCCATAAAAATATAATTTACTAAGAAAGTAAAATCAAATGTAAGGTATATTAATCCATATACTCTATCAGGTTGATTTTCTAACAATTCCTCCTTGACCAGTTTTTCTTTTTCTCTTCTTTTTTCTTTCACCAGACACCACCGCCATTTTCTCTTTCACTACAGAATTCATTAATTCTTGGGATTACAGAATAATTATATCATTTCATTATTTTTTAATTGTTGGGTTAGGGAACATTTATGCTCGTATCCAGGAAAAGCAGTTTTTAATTCCACAAGATTACTTTAGTGTTTGAGATACAGGAGGTAATCACGAAGCCCTTTATGATGGGTTTTCTAAACGACATCTAAAAATTTTTTTTTGTTATTTGGTTTCATAACAAAGCAAGCACAAATTTCATTTCTTAAGGTAAAAAAAAAAATTATTAACACTGTTGTGTATTTTGTGCCAGAGTGATCTCCTCTTGGGCAAGTTTATTTTGACAAGATCGCAAGTTCTGCCTATTCGGCACGACATAGACATTAAAAATATACAAGATAAACACTTAAAAAAATTATATAACTGTCATACAAACATGACTTCTATCTACTAACTGGCAGGTTGAAACAGTTTCAATCTAAGTTAACCCTGCAAATTACTAGATAGAAGTTGTTTGTATGACCAACCTGTACCTTTACTAACTGACAGTATTAACCTGTTTCAATCTAAGTAAACCCTTCAAATTACTACATAATAATTACTTTCAATTTTTATACTTTTATTAGGTAACTAATACATGTTTATTAAATATAAAAAAACAACACACTCAAGTTCCAACTTTTTGTTCTGGCTCCAAAATAGGTCCCTAGACCCTTTTTAAATATGTATGCATTTATTTAAATTTGTATTAATTTATTACTAAATATTAATTCTTTGTTCAGTTGGGAACCTTTTGTTTTGGAATCTAATGACCTTTTATTTTGGAATCTAATGACCTTTTGTTCTAGGATCTAATGACTTTCTGTTCTGGGATCTGAGAACTTTTTGTTCTGGGATTTGACTTTTTGTTCTAGGATCTGAGAACTGAGGAAGACTTTTGGGATTTGAGGACTTTTTATTCTGGGATTTGATGACCTTTTGTTCTGG
>NC_069485.1:23119780-23192444 GCF_026875155.1 Cherax quadricarinatus
TGAGTGCCAGACGCTGCTCTATCAACCAGGGTACTGTGACTGCTTGACGCTGCTCTATCAACAAGAGTACTGTGAATGCTTGACGTTGCTCTATCAACAAGGGTACAGCGACTGCTGGACGCTGCTCTATCAACCAGAGTACTGTGAGTGTTTGACGACGCTCTATCAACCAGGGTACTGTGACTGCAGGACGCTACTCTCTCAACCGAAACACTGTGAGTGCCTGACGCTGCTCTATCAACCAGGGTACTGTGACTGCTGGACGATGCTCTCCCAACCAGAGTATTGTGAGTGCTGGACGTTGTTCTATCAACCAGAGTACTGTGACTGCTGGACGCTGCTCTCCCAATCAGAGTACAGTGAGTGCTGGATGCTGCTCTCTCAACCAGAGTAATGTGGGTGCTGGACGCTTCTCTATCAAACAGGGTACTGTGACTGATGGACGCTGCTCTCTCAAACAGAGTAATGTGGGTGCTGGACGCTGCTCTATCAACCAGCGTACTGTGACTGCTGGACGCTGCTCTCTCAAGTAGAGTATTGTGAGTGCTTAACGCTGTTCTTTCAACCAGAGTACTGTGATTGCAGGACGCAGCTCTCTCAACCAGAGAACTGTGACTATTGGACGCGGTTCTGTCAACCAGTGTACTGTGACTGATGCTGCTCTCACAACTAGTGTACTGTGACTGCTGGACTCCACTCTCTCAATGAGAGTACTGTGAGTGTTGCATGCTGCTCTATCAAGCAGGGTACTGTGACTTGCCGACGCTGCTCTCTCAACCAGAGTACTGTGAGTCTCGGACGCTGCTCTAACAACCAGGGTACTGTGACTGATGGACGCTGCTCTCTCAACCAGAATGCTCTGAGAGCTGGACGCTGCTCTATCAATCAGGGTACTGTTACTGCTGGACGCTGCTCTATCAACCAGTGTACGGCTACACCTGTACACTGCTCTTTCAACAAGGGTACTGTGACTGATGGACGCTGCACTCTCAACCAGAATGCTCTGAGAGCTGGGCGCTGCTCTATCAATCAGAGTTCTGTGACTGCCGGACGCTCCTTTCTCAACCAGAGTACTGTGAGTGCCATGCGCTGCTCTATCAACCAGAGTACTGTGAGTGCTTGACATTGCTCTATCAACAAGGGTACTGTGACTGTTGGACGCTGCTCTCTCAACCAGTGTACTGTCAGTGCCGGACGCTCCTCTCTCAACGAGAGTACGGATACACCTGGACGCTGCTCTTTCAAACAGAGTACTGTGAATGCTGGTTGATGCTCTATCAACCAGAGTACTCTAAGTGTTGTACGTCGCTCTATCAACCAGGGTACTGTGACTGCTGGACACTGCTCTATCAACCAGTGTACTGTGAGTGCTTGATCTTGCTCTATCAACCAGAGTACTGTGAGTGCCGGACGCTGCTCTATTAACCAGGGTACTGTGACTGCTGGACGCTGCTCTCTCAGACAGAGTACTGTGAGTGCTGGGCACTGCTCTTTCACCCAGGGTTCTTTGACTGCTGGACGCTACTCTCTCAACCAGAGAACTGTGAGTGCCGGACGCTGCTCTATCAACCAGGAAATGATTACACTCGGATGCTGCTTTCTCAACCAGAATACTGTGAGTGCTTGACACTGCTCTCTCAAAAAGTGTACTGTGATTGCTGGATGCTGCTCTCTCAACCAGAGTATTGAGAGTGGTGGACGCTGCTCTATCAACCAGGGTACTGGGACTGCTTGACGGTGCTCTCTCAACCAGAGTACTGTGAGTGTTAGACGCTGCTCTATTAACCAGGGTACTGAGACTGTTGGACGCTGCTTTCTCAACTAGTGCAATGTGATTCCTGGACGCTGCTCTATCAACCAGAGTACTGTGTGTGCGTGACTCTGCTCTATTAACCATGGAACTGTAACTGCTGGACGTTGCTCTCTCAACCAGAGTACTCTGACTGTTGAACGCTGCTTTATCAAGCAGGGTACTGTGATTGCTTCACGGTGCTCTCTCAACCAGGGTACTGTGAGTGCTGAACGCTGCTCTATCAACCAGGGTCCTGTGACTCGTGGACGCTGCTCTCTCAACCACAGAAATGTGAGTACTGGACGCTTCCCTATCAAGCATGGTGTTGTGACTGATGGAGCTGCTCTCTAAACCAGAGAACTGTGAGTGCTGGACGCTGCTCTATCAACCAGGGTATTGTGACTGCTGGACTCTGCTCTCTCAACCAGAATACTGTGAGGTGGACGCTGCTCTCTCAACCAGAATACTGTGAGGTGGACGCTGCTCTCTCAACCAGAATACTGTGACTGTTGCTTTCTCAACCAGAGTACTGTTACTGCTGGACGCTGCTCTCTCAACCAGAATACTGTGAGGTGGACGCTGCTCTCTCAACCAGAATACTGTGACTGTTGCTTTCTCAACCAGAGTACTGTGAGTGCCGGATGCTGCTCTATCAACCAGAGTATATTACATATATATATAATATATATATTATATAATATATATATATATATATATATATATATATATATATATATATATATATATATATATATATATATATATATATATATATATATATATATATATATTGGTCAAAAGCGAAGCTTTCAACCAGTATATCCATTAGAATAGGAGCAGAGGCTTTTACTTACAGTTGTGCTGGGAGCTGTTAGTCAAGTGATTACTGTTTGGTCCGAGCCCCACACGTCACCTTTTGGGGTGGAGAAAATGGGGGGGATAGTGGGAGCTAGACTGACCCTACCTTAACAAGCAGCCGGGCTATCAAACTATCGTCACCATATACTCGCTCGCTACTCCTATCTGTTGAACTTTTCCTTCACATCTTCACATCAAGATAGAGTCAAACTGTCTGTTGTCTCATCAATGTTTTTGAGAGCTTTACGTATTTGTAGTTCAGAGTTCACAGATGAGGAAATATCCAAAATTTATATAATAGCTAATGATTTGAAATATCCAAGAAACGTAATAGATGAATCTTTTAAAGTTGCTAGAAATACTTTTTACAACCCAAAAAGGAACAACCAGCCTTATTCAACTAAAAATATGTTGGTTCTCCCTTACCATGAAAACGTTGATATGCCTTCTCTTCTTAGGACTTTTAATATCAAAGTTGTATTTAAAATCTTGATACAGTAAAAAAAACATTTGATAAAGAATTCCCCCCCAAAATGTTGACGGATGTGTCTATAAGATTCCTTGTAAAATTTGCAATAAAGTTTATTACAGTCAAACTGGTAAAAGTCTCGAACTAAGATTAAATCTGCATAAATATTGCATTAGAACTGGACAAGATTCCAATGCTCTATTTATTAGTGTGAGAGATTTTAACCATCCAATTGATTTTCAAAAACTTGAGAAAGTTGTATCAAGCAAGTCCATGGTGAACAGGAATATAATTGAATCTTGTTTCATAAAAAGCAGTTTTGACAATAATATGAATATTTCCTTTGGTTTATATAAATTAGATCCATTTATAATTAATAGAATTTGGGAAGAATTTAATAATACATCAGACAAATAATAAATTTTAAAATTCTTAATTCTTGGGTAGAATAGTTTGTTTGTGGGGTGTGTGAAGGATCTGTCTAGTTTGCCCAGCGGGCCTACTGCAGTGTTCTCTTTCTTATGAGTCTCGCGTCAGGTGTTGCTTTGTTGTGGGATGTGATAGTGAGGTGTGGGCTAGACCTTTTATATGCCTTCCTCTGATGCATTACTTTTATTGTTCCTTGATAATGTGAGTAGTCACGAAAGCGCTTGGAATTTCTCTATTCTTTCACAGTGGCTGTTTTGCATGTATATATATATGTAAATTTATATATACATATATAAAAACAATCATTCAGTCTGTACCAGGATTCGAAACTGCACAATCTGCATAAGAGTAAGGAATACTTTATCCACACGACCTGACTTCAGAAAAGTATGGGTGTCTAGCGGAAGCTGGAGCGATATAAATAGTATTGCCACTAGAATGAAAAGAAAATTAGAAGTAGACTATTCAGGCTTCTCAAATTAAAGATACATATCGATAGCAGTGATAAAAAGGCATGAGCTCTAATGTGGAGCGCCCAGGATGTCGTGCAAAATAACACTGACGTGAAGCCAGGTGGCTGAGGTCTCTGAGATCCAAGAAGGTGATGAGTCAACAGTGGAGAAGTAACACTCGTAGAATGTCAGTCACATAAAAGAGATTATTTCCACAGTTAAATTAGAAAAAATGAGCCGGGTTACCATCTATAAAAGACCCGGGCCGAGACTTATACCGGCGAATCATTCAATTTCAAAATCAGCTTGGAGTGAGCCTGGTTAATGTTGGAGTGAGCCTGGTTGATGTTGGAGTGAGCCTGGTTGATGTTGGCGTGAGCCTGGTTGATGTTGGCGTGAGCCTGGTTGATGTTGGAATGAGCCTGGTTGATGTTGGGGTGAGCCTGGTTGATGTTGGAGTGAGCCTGGTTGATGTTGGAGTGAAACTGGTTGATGAAGTGAGCTTGGTTGGATATTGGAGTGATCCTGTCTGAACGCAGGTATCAGCATAAGCAGATAACGATAGGAGCCTAATGATGAGCCTGACTCAAGAAGTTGCAGTGTCTGACAGATTTGTAGACGAATGGTTCAGAGAACCGACATGTTGATAAATTAGACACATATGCAACTCTTGGGTATCTTTATTGAGGAAACGTTTCGCCACACAGTGGCTTCATCAGTCCATACGAAGGAGAAACTTGAAGAACAGGAGGAGAATGAGGTAATCAGTCCCTCAACCTTGAGTCGATGTGTTCAGTCCATCAATCTTGAATAGAATACGGCATATCAGCGGAGAAGCAGCTTATAAACCGTATGGCAGGAGAGGTGCAGCAGTCATAGGTCGTGTCACATTTGTTCAATGTGGAAGTAGGTCATGCTCAAGAATTAGGCAAGCGAAGAATTCCTAAGTATTAAGATCCCAAGAAGTTGCAGTGTCTGACAGATTTGGGCATGACCTACTTCCACAATGAACAAATGTGACACGACCTATGACTGCTGCACCTCTCCTGCCATACGGTTTATAAGCTGCTTCTCCGCTGATATGCCGTATTCTATTCAAGATTGATGGACTGAACACATCGACTCAAGGTTGAGGGACTGATTACCTCATTCTCCTCCTGTTCTTCAAGTTTCTCCTTCGTATGGACTGATGAAGCCACTGTGTGGCGAAACGTTTCCTCAATAAAGATACCCAAGAGTTGCATATGTGTCTAATTTATCAACATGTCGGTTCTCTGAAACATTCATCTACAGGCCTACTGATCCATGCAGAGCAGGTCCATGTTTCCCCAATGGATTAGACCAATGACCCCCCCCCTCCACGGATTAGCCCAATGACCCATCCAGTCTGATCATCTCCACTCAAGGATGGAGCACTGCACCAGACCCAGCAGCACAAGCTAGTCAACTCCAACTCACACCCACCCACACCCACTCATGTATTTATCTAACCTATTTTTAATAGTACACAACGTTTTAGCCTCAATAACTGTACTCGGGAGTTTGTACCACTCATCCACAACTCTATTACCAAACCAGTGCTTTCCTATATCCTTTCTGAATCGGATTTTTCCAACTTGAAACCATTGCAGCGAGTCCTGTCTTGGCTGGAAGTTTTCAGCACGCCATTTACATCCCCTTCATTTATTCCTGTTTTCCATTTATACACCTCGATCATATCCCCCCTAATTCTACGCCTTTCGAGAGAGTGCAGATTCAGGGCCCTCAGTCTATCCACATAGGGTAGATTTCTGATACATGAGATCATCTTTGTCATCCTCCTATGTACGTTTTCCAGAGCATTTACATCCATTCTGTAATACGGTGACCAGAACTGCGCAGCATAGTCTAAATGAGGCCTAACCATGGATATACAGAGTTGAAGAACAACCTGAGGACTTCTATTATTTATACTTCTAGATATGAAGCCAAGAATTCTGTTAGCTTTATTGTGTGCACTAATGCTCCGTTGTCTTGGTTTTAGGTTACTGCTAACCAGAACTCCTAAATCTTTTTCACAATCAGAAGTATTAAGATCTACATTATTTAGTTTATATGTGGCATGGTTATTTACCTGTCCAACATTTAGAACTTTGCATTTGTCAATATTAAACTCCATATGCCACTTCTCCGACCATTGCATGAGTCTATTCAAATCATCATGGAGTGCTCTAGTGCCCTCATTAGAATGAATTGTACAGCCTTTTTTTGTATCATCAGCAAATCTGCTTATGTCGCTATTTATTCCCTCATCTATGTCGTTTATGTAAATTGTGAACAACAACGGGCCCAACACTGACCCCTGAGGAACATCGCTTGTGACGTGCCCCACATTCTGATTTCTCCCCATTTATGCAAACTCTCTGCTTTCTATTTGTCAGCAATGCCTCTACCCAGGAAAAAATTATCCTCCTATTCCGTGTGCCTTAAGTTTCCTCAATAGCCTCTGGAAGTCCATATACACAATATCATATGCATTACCATGATCTACCCCCTCAAACACCTTAGTGAAAAAAGTTAGTAAATTCGTAAGACGGGAATGCCCCTTTGTAACACAGTGTTGAGATTCATTAATCAATCCGTGCCTGTCAAGATGGCTACTAATTGCTTTGGCAGTTATTGATTCCATAAATTTTCCTACTATAGAGGTAAGGCTTATTGGTCTATAGTTCGAAGCCAAGGACCTGTCACCTGCCTTGTAAATAGGTATTACATTTGCCATTTTCCACTTATCAGGCACTATACCAGCTTGTAGTGATATGTTAAAAAGATTAGCCATAGGTAAGCTAAGTTCCCCTTTACATTCCTTTAACACCCTTGAAAACAGTTCATTAGGGCCTGGGGATTTGTTAGGCTTTAGTTTCTCTATTTGTCTGAGGACCATGTCACTAGTTACCGCAATCGTACATAGTTTATTGTCATCCTGTTCTACATAATCTATTTCAGGAATATCGCTAGTATTTTCCTGGGTGAAAACTGAGAGGAAGTAGGTATTTAGAATTTCACACATAACCTTATCACTGTCAGTGATCTGACCAGAGTTACTCTTAAGTGGGCCAATCTTGTCGCTAATCTTTCTTCTGTATACCTGAAAGAACCCTTTTGGGTTAATCTTTGAATCCCTTGCGACCTTAGCCTGATAATCCCTTTTTGCTTTTCTTATTCCTTTCTTTATTTCTCTCTTTAATTGAATATGTTGATTTCTTAACTGCCCATCCCCTCTTTTGATACGCCTATATATGCCTCTCTTTTGACGAATGAGATATTTTAATATATTGTTCTTCCATTTGGGATCATTTTTGTTAGATCTAATTTCCCTACTCGGAACAAAAGTTGTCTGGGCAGCTAGAACTATGCTCTGAAAAACGTCTTATTGGCAGCCAAAATCACCTACCTGACCCATAGTCAGGACATCCCAATTTTGCCCACCCAGGTAATTTTTCAGTCCCATGAAGTAGGCCAAGCAAAAATCTGGGACAGAGATTTGATTGCAGTTATCTGGGTAATTCCATGATATATTAAAACTAAGTGATTTGTGATCACTTTCCCCAAGCTCATCATTAACCTCAAGATTATTAATTAGTGAATCTTTGTTGGCAAGAACCAATCAAGCAAATTGTTTCCTCCAGTTGGTTCTGTTACAACCTGCTCTAAAAAGCAATCCTGAACCGTATCAAGAAAGTCACTGCACTCAAGATTTCCTGTCATATTGTTCCAATCAATTTGTCTAAAGTTAAAATCTCCCATTATCACATTTTCATATCTAGATTCCTTATGAATTTCATCCCATAACAGCTTACTGCCCTCCCTATCAAGGTTTGGGGGCCTATAAATCACACCCAAAATTAATTTGTCATGTCCCTCGAGAAACTGTAGCCAAACAGATTCTGTGTTCGATGTTTCTAATCTTATATCATGTTTAACAAATTAAATTTTCTCTGACATACATCACCACTCCACCACCCTTCCTGCTGACCTTATCAGTGTGGAATAGTTTATAACCCTGTATGTTGCATTCAGAAGGCATTTCTCTATCTTTCAGGTTGAACCAGGTCCCTGTTATACCAATAATATCTATATTACCTACACTTGCAAGTAATCTTAGCTCATCTATCTTATTTCTTAGACTCCTACTATTTGTATAGTAAACCTTAAGGGAGCTAGTCACTCGTTGCCCTCTGCTGTCCCTCTTTGTTTGTTGATCAATTGATTTGCCATTACTAGCAACTTCATTTTGAATATTGTCTTTTAAACATATCCCTGAGGTATCCCGGTAATAACTGCTGTTTTTAACCCTAATGGCGCAGCCTGATTGTTTCCCCACAAACACCCATACCTCTATAATCTATCATTTTAAATTCCTAGACAAGTCATCAATTACCCTCTCAATTGAATTGGCTAATGCAACCACTCCATCCCCAGACAGATGAACCCCATCCCTTGCATACATATCACGTTTGCCAAAGAATAGGTCCCAGTTATCAATGAATGGGATTGCAAGTTCCTTGCAGTACCTGTCTAGCCAGCAATTTATACCAGTTGCCATAGACATCCATTCATTGCCCACTCCCTTTCTAGGAAAGATGCTACATATGACCTGGATCCCTCCTTTTGACCTAACTACTAATATGGCTGACCTGCACTTAACCAGCAGCTCCTCTCTCCTGCCCTTCCCAATGTCATTACCCCCAGCACTAACACAGACAATGAGCTTGTTCCCATTACCTGCCATAATATTATCCAACCTGCTGTCTATGTCACCAACACCAGCTCCTAGAAGACACACACTCTGTCTGACCTTTCTGTCTCTGTTACAAAATGCATGGTCATATATCTTACCTAAGAATCGCCTACTATTATAATATTCTTACCTTGATTAGTAGGGGAATCAGTGGTACCTTCAACCTCACTAACCACTGAAGTACACTCGTCTTGGAGAACAGATAGTCGACTTCCTACCTTCACATCTTCTCTATTAACTCTCCTCATCTTCCTTCTTCCTGAACTGTGAACCACTTGCCTCTTAGAGCGGCTGCCACTATCACTGCTGGGGACTATTCCTTCCTTACCAGCTAAATCCTTCTCACACTCGCTCCCAAACTCATCTATGCGAAGCTTCAGCCTCCTATTTTCCTCCTGAAGAAGTAGAATCTCCTTCAACACTTGAATCTGAGATTCTAAAACACTACAACAAGCCATCGTGCTTGGTAGCAGCCCACGCTAACTCCCAAGAGCTTAGGCAGGTATGACCGTTGTTGACCACTGACCTCAGCATACTGACCACTGACCTCAGCGTTATAATATATCTGATTCTACCCCATACATGTCGTAGCTCGTATTGTATCTTCTAATTCAAAACTCTTTTTCTTGTCTAATCTTAATGACATTACAAGTGGTCTGAATTATATATTTTGGTTTGTTAATAGGATTTGAAGGCTGGATTACTAATGTTCATCACCAACTAAAAATAATTTAATGACTAAAATAGGGATAAAAGGAACTTTTAGAGTGTATAACAGAGACATCGACCTCGGTGTATATGTCATGATAACCGAAGCTTATTATTAGCCAGCCAGAGAACAAAAGCTGTCTGGTGATCCCTCTCACCTCTAACTCAACTTTTCTCAAGAAGAACTAAAAAGCACAATACCGTGAGTGGACCAATATACAAAATACACACATGACGACGTTTTGGTCCGACTTGGACCATTTAAAAGTCAAATTAACTCTTAATTCTTTCAATAATAAATCTACCATACATTTTACCAGGTATATTCAACAGACTTATTTCCCAAGAATTTTTGCACTCCCCTTTGTCGTCTTTACAAAGGAACTATGGATGCTTTCTGCCAATCCATAGGCACCGTTCCTTCTTCCATACATTTATTAAATAAAAGCACCAACCACTCCAAAACTATATCCCCACCTGCTCTTGACATTTCTATCATTATCCCATCAATCATAACTGTTTTGCCCCTTATCATTCTACCCACTGCTTCAAGAACTTCCCCCACACTCCCAACTCTCCTCCTCAATCCTACAAGATGTTATTCCTCCTTGCCCTATACATGAAATCACAGTTTCCTTATCTTCATCAGCATTTAACAATTCCTCAAAATATTCTCTCCATCTTCCCGATACCTACACGTATGCTGCTATCTATGATAAACTTTGTAAATGTATTTGTGTATACCTGAATAAACTTACTAACCTCCCTCTTACTTGCTGCTTCCATTTTCCTTGTATCCCTTCTACGTTTTACTCTCACTGTAGCTACACCTAAAAAGTGAACTGATATACCTGTCTCCCCTCTATAAACATGTACATTTTGAAGTCTACCCAACAGTCTTCCATCTACTAATACATAGTCCAACAAACTACTATTATTGCGACACACAGTGTATCGTGTATACTTATTTATCCTCTTTTTCTTAAAATATGTATTGCATATAACCAAACCCCTTCCTATACAATGTTCAATCCAAGGGCCCCCATTTTCATTTACACCTGGCTGTGAAGGCTTACTCAGCCCTGTATTACCAAGGCTGGCTCCTCCTCAGGAAAATTAATGAATAGAAAAAGAAATAATAATTCACAAAGATGAACACTTTATTATTTAGTAATGCAAAGATAAAACATTGAAAAATGAAGGTGTATCCTACTTTAAAGAAAAATGAAAAATGAAATTGAAAAATGACATTTGAATTCAACGCTAATATATACAGTTATACTGGGGTGTCTGGTTGAGGTTGACACTGTCTTGTAGAAATTGTAGCCGTTGCTGATGATGTGGGGGGTCACAGGTGTTTAGTAACAACCCAACGACTAGTTCTTCACAGAGTCTATAGCCTTGAATAGTCAGTCCAGATGACTGGAGCGCAGGTTCTTTATCACTGCAAAGATGAGGGGTATTTGCCTGCGGTGGCCTACAATTAATCAGGTAGGTAGATCATGAAGTGACGTCCCGGGACATCAGTCCGTCTCCTTCAACACTTCTCGTTGGTTGGCAGGTGACCCAATCTGTCATTCCAAGCTGGACAGAGAGACAGGTTACCCACTGCATAAGAAATCACTCTCCATGATAAGTGTAAGATACTTAAAAAAGGTGGTGATTATCTAAAAGTCTCATGTGGAGCTTAAAACTGAAAGGACTAAGTTTATTATTGGTCAAAAGTGAAGCTTTCAACCAATATCCACTAGAATAGGAGCAGAGGCTTTTACTTACAGTTGTGCTGGGAGCTGTGAGTCGAGTGATTACTGTTAGGCTGGAACCCCACACGTCACCTTTCGGGGTGGGGAGAAAAGGGGGGGAAACAGCGGGAGCTAGACTGACCCTACCTTAACAAGCAGCCGGCAATCAAACTATTATATACTCGCTCGCTACTCCTATCTGTTGAACTTTTCCCTCACACTGGCACTTCAAACTTGCCTACCACAATCTCTTTAAATATTTCTCCTACTTTAACATTTAGGTCCTCTACCACAATTACTCTCTCACTTGGTTCAAAAGTTCCTACACACTCGCTTATCCTCTCCCAAAATATCTATCGTCTTCACTCCTCTTTTCTTCAGATGCATACACTCTTATTATGACCCACTTCTCAGTTCCGACCCTTATTTTAATCCACATAATCTTAAAATTTTTATACATTTTTATTCCCTCTTTTCCTTCCATAACTGATCCTTAAACATTATTGCTACACCTTACTTAGCTCTAAATCTCTCAGATGGTCCTGACTTAATCCCATTTATTTCTCACCACTGAAACCCACCTACCCCCTTCAGCTTTGTTTCGTTTAGAGCCAGGACATCCAAGTTCTTTTCATTTACAACATTTGCAATCATCTCTTTCTTATCATTTACACTACATCCACGCACATTCAAGCATCCCAATTTTATAAAGTTTTTCTTTTTATTTAGTATTTTCCACAGAAGACGTTACATGCCCATTGCTCGCGGCATTTTAGGTACCTCATCCAACATGCATGGCTAACAGAGGAAACATTCTTTTCCACTTTCCCGTGGAGAATAGAGGAAATAAAGGAGAACAAGAACTATTAAGAAAAAAGAAGAAAAACCTAGCTGTATGTACATATATGCATGTGCCTGCCTGTGTAGTGTGACCTAAGTGTAAGTAGAATTAGCAAGATATACCTGTTATCCAGCGTCTTTATGAGAGAAAAAAAAGACACCAGCAATCCTACCATCATGTAAAACAGTTACAAATTTCTATTCCACACTCACTTGGCAGGACGGTAGTACCTCCCTGGTGCTGTCTACCAACTACTAGTTATTTACCTGTGAAATTTTCTAATGCCTTTCATAACAAAATTTATAGTATTAAATATAGGAACAGTAGCAGACATTAGTTATACCTCTTGAGAGATTACTTTATCGTGCATCCATAGTTCATCCTGACCTGCACCGCCAAAAATACAGAATTACAGAGGTCACAAAGGGTCTCTAGCAGACCCCATTCATCAATGAAACTCTAAAAAAATATATTACTCTTACTGAATTTCTTACAGTTGCTTCATATAGGTAATGTACACGGTGCAATATAAAGGTGTAATCTCAAAAATTTAAGTATTGTTTACCACTAAAACTCATTATTATTGAGCTTCAGTTTCTCCCAAAATTATTCATTCATGAAGTTGATTCAAATATTGATATAATCTCAAGATTTCAGAAGTTGAATAAATAACAATGAATTGCTTCGCCATATCCTGTAAGACTTGCTTGTATAGGTCTATGAGATCTTGAAATTCTGGAGATTCTATAAGGTAGTATTCCACATACTGTACATTTTATATCACTGGCATCTCTACACAAACTACTGCCAGATATTTATCTTAGTCTTAGTCTGTGATGTCCTCTAGCTCGATTGGTAGCGCACTCATCTCACTCACTGAGGTTTGGGGTTCGTTCCTAGGTACGGGGAAGTGTTTCCTTACATCTTCTGCCCATTTCACCTAGCAGTAAAATTGGTACCTGGGTGTTAGTCGACTGGTGTTGGTCGTATCCTAGAGACAAAATTTACCTAATTTTGCGAGAAATGCTCTGTATAACAAGCGGCTTTCTATATAGTAGTATGTCATTGACTGCAAGGCCTTGTACATTTAGAAAAAAGATTATTATTATTACTACTATTATTAATATTATTATTATTATTGTTTACCAACTTTGTTACTTTCTACATAAATATGCTTAACTTTGCATATTTTATGACAGATAATTGGAATGATAATTCCTATCTGTACTATTCTGCTTCTTTTAACTCGAGTGCTGGAACTTTCCTTACAATACTTTTTAATTTGTTTGAGAAACTAAAATTATACACACATAACAAGCATGTAGGAGACTTAAATGTCATATAGATGACTCATCATTGTCCCCCAGTACACAATTGTTCCCCAGGACCACTGTAATCTACTAAGCTAAAATCTGGAGGCATTACTGAATTATTCCTACTATCATAATTTTATTCAGTGGTAAAGGTAATTAACTGATTTGTGTTCGATCGTAACAAGTTGTTCGGTAATCTGTACATAATTAACGAAAGAGTTCTTGCACATAAAAAGCGTACAATACTGACAAAATGAAAATTAGACACACATGCAACATCAAGGTATATTCTTTGTAGACGCTTCGCCATCCAGTGGCTTTATCGACAGAAATTCAAGGACATAACTGGAAGACAGTAGAACAATACACAATAAATGAGGTAATCAATCCCTCAGCCTTGGAGTTGGTGTGAAGAGCACCATAGCCTTGAAGAATATTGAGCACAGGCAAGAAGGCTGCCTCTTATATACCAGCTTCTGGTAGAAAGGGACACTTAGCAGACAAATGAATCGTCACTGCTAGGCGGGATTTCCCAGTGGAAGTAGGTCATACAAAGAGATGGGTTAATAGTGAAGAAGGTTGTGTAGATGTCATCTGATCCAAGAGTTGTAATAAAGTTGGTAGAATTACCGACAATATGTAAAGTAAAAGGACACAAGTGCAACTAATGTGACATTTATTGTGGCAACGTTTCGCCCTCCAGGAGCTTTATCAAGCCATTACAAACAATACATGGACACAGAGGGTATATAAAGGCTCAGAGTGAGGTGAATACTAGTGAGGTACCATTTCGATGTTCACTAGTGGTAGTAGTAGTAGTAGTAGTAGTGGTAGTGACAAAAGTAATACAATATGGTAGAGCAATTAATTCGTACATGAGTAAAAGGATATAAAAGCTATTACTTAGGTAACATAAAAATAGGTTGGACAAATATAAACTGGAATGAGGCAGCTTGTTTCAGTGTTCACTCTCTGTGCTTTGTGTAGTATAACAGGAGAGACTATGTGATGGCAGGGTTTACTGTTTTCAGGAGGATTCTTGCTAAGACTTCGGAGATGGTGAAGCTGCCGTTGTTTTGTTTAATTGTATTCGAAACAGCGATCAGTGCTGATTCAAGACACTTGCGTGTGCGGAAATTATTTTCTTTTATCACTAATTGGGCGTCTCTGAATTTCATAAGATGATTGGTGGAATTTCGGTGTTGTACACAGGCGTTGTTTAAGTTGTCGTTCCTGCATGCGTATATGTGTCGAGGTTTCTTGCTGTTTCACCTACGTAGATCTTGTCACAGCCTCCACAGCCTACACTAAAATGATGGACCTTTTGAATGATCAATCTACATACGAACCCATCAGCACTCAACAGTGGGAGACGCTCACCAAAGACTTTCTATACAAAACCAGACAAATACTCAAACGCACTAGAGAAGGGAAGAAACTTCTGTACTTGTTACCAAGCAACCCTAAACCAGCACACATGTATGGTTTACCCAAGACCCATAAACACAATATTCCTCTTCAGACCAATCACGTCAGGTATAGGCTGTTGCCCACAAAAACTGCCGGACATGTTTTGCCAAACATCTTTCCTGACCTTCTGGGGACCATCAGCCCCGCTCATCTTAAACACTAGGCGACCTTCTCAACCGCATCCGTAACCTCTCCATCCCTCTTCACAAAAGTACCTACCAAAAAAGCCATCGAGGTTCTACGACGTAAGTCAACCAGGTCCTTATCTTCCTTTACCTTCCCGGAGTTTTGTTGACTTTGATTGAAACTCTGTGATTACTTCAATGTTTTTCCTTCAATAACATAGCTCTACAAACAAACTACGGCACATGGGGAATGGGGTCTCCACAATAAGTGCGTCCTAGCACTCTATACATGGAACACCTAGAGTCCGACACTTCGCAACATCATCCCTTCTAAGCGTCATGAGGTTTGCGTTACGTGGACGATGTCCTCGTAATAACTCCAAATCGTTTGTTGAATGTTACGGGAGATCTTCAGGGCCAGGCTTCAACGCAGTTGAACAGACGATCAGTTTACACTTGCAAGAAGAGTCCCAATGACCAAGCTACCTTTCCTCGGACGTCCTAATTCACAAAGTAGACAACAAACCTAAGATTTCAGTTTATCGGAAACCCTCCAATAAAAAAAATGATTCTCACACACTTCTATTCCAGGTTCAAGATACAAGACCAAAAGAGGCATCATCATCGGGTTTTTCCTAAGAGCATACGAATTTGTAGTTCCTGAGTTTCTTGACGGAAGGATGTACTTACATTCAACAATCATTCACTGGAGTTCAATTTCCTTCTTTTTTCATCAAAGGAACTGCAAGAAAAAGAGCTCTTCAGATCATCATTTCCACGCATCACTCCACTCCCAACAACAGTTATAATTCTTCCCAACAGCCAGGTTGCACTAATCGTCTCAAAAAATACATTCACTAGCTAACACCACAGAGTCGCCATCGCTTCTCCATTCAATAAAGGATCTAACCAGGACAAAACCCAAGACCACGTTCCAGTCAATTCAATGAGTTTACACTATACCTGTTGAGGCTGTGACAAGATTACGTAGGTGAAACAGCAAGAAACCTCGACACCCGCCTCAGTTGAACACATATACGCATGCAGGAAACGACAACTTAAACAACGCCTGTGTACAACACGAAATCCTCCAATCATCTTATGAAATTCTGAGAGACGCCCAATGTATGATAAAAGAAAATAATTCCGCACACGCAAGTGCTTTGATATCAGCACTGATCGAATACATTAATCAAAAAACAACGGCCAGCTTCACATCTCCGAAGTCTTAGCAAGAATCATCTGAAACAGTAATCCTGCCATCACATAGTCTCTCTGTTTACTACACAACAGAACAGAGATTTGAACACTGAAACAAGCTGCCTCATTCCAGTTTATATTTGTCCAACCTATTTTTATGTTACCCAAGTAATAGCTGTTATTTCCTTTTTTACTCATGTACGAATTAATTGCTCTACCATATTGTATTACTTTGTCACTACCACTACTACTACTACTACTACTACTACTATATGTGAACATCAAATGGTACCTCACTAGTATTACCTCACTTACTGAGCCTTGATATACCATCTGTGTCCATGTAGTGGTTTGTAATGGCTAGATCGATAAAGGCCTGGAGAGCGAAACGTTGCCACAATAAATGTCACATTAATTGCACTTGTGTCCTTTTACGATCCAAGAGTTAATGATGTTGCTGTGCCTGACAGGTTGTAATAATCCCGTCCCTACTTTTTTTTTTCCACTGGAATCCTGCCTACCACAGGCTATGTCTCGTTCTGCTTCAAGTCCCTTACCTTGACGCTAGTTATAAGCGCCAACTTTCTTTTCTGTGCTCAGTCTCCGTTTCCCTACGATCATCGCTGGGGGAGAGGAATCTTTTCTAATGCGAACTGTCTTCATCTATGGTCCACACAATGAACTAACTCCAATCGTAATGAAGATTAAACCAGCAGTTATGTAAACACGTAATGATTTCAACCAAACTGGAACTTGCAACTGCCGTTATGGGTAGTGCAGAACCAGTTTTATGCGATTATCTCGTTAAGTGACGCCTTGATTGTCGTCTGCAACGATGACATTCAGGCCAATAAACTCATCATTGCTGCTGCCACATCCACTCTTACTGAATGAGGATTAAAAGCTATTTCTTCTCCAGCCTTGAGGGCCAAGAGGACTGTCTTCTTCTGTGTATTATACTACTTTATGCCATCTTTGAATCCAGGATTTCAATAGAATATCAGAATCCTGGGGCTACCGTGGATCACATCTCCAAAATCCCTAATGTTTCATCAATGCTAAAGATCGCCTTTACTGACATAAACATGGCTGCCCGAGTTCTCACTGACGGTATGGTCATCTACTTCTGAATCATTCCAAACCACATCAAATCCGAAAGATATCAACACATCACGCAATGCTGGAACTGCTACTCTTACTTGCACACCATCAAGCACTGCCCTATCAAAGACAAAAGATTCTGCTCTACCTACGTGAGGCTGTGAAGGACACGACTTTAACCCTTACACAACACACACACACACACACACATATATATGAGTGTGTGTGTACTCACCTAATTGTACTCACCTAATTGTGGTTGCAGGGGTCGAGACTCAGCTCCTGGCCCGCCTCTTCACTGATCGCTACTAGGGCCACTCTCTCCCTCTGCTCCCCCAGAGCTTTGTTCATAAAAAAAAACCTCGTCTTAAAGCTATGTATGGTTTTTTTCCTGCCTCCACTACATCATTGCTAGGCTATTCCTCTTCCTGACGACTCTTTGATTGGGAGAAATACTTTCTAACAGCCCTCCTGGACTCGACTTAATCTTCAGCTTCCAATTGTACCCCTTGTTTCTGTGTCCCCTCCTCTGGAACAACCTGTCTCTGTCTACCTTATCTATTCCAGCAGTATTTTGTATGTCGTTATCATGTCTCGCCTGACCCCCTCCAGTGCTCATTGTCGTCAGCCCGATTTTTCTCCCAACTTTCATTCGAAGGACATATCCCTGAGCCTCCGGAACTAACCTTGTTGCAAACCTTAGCACTTTCTCTAATTTCTTGACATGTTTGACCAGGTGTAGGTTCCAAACTTGGTGCTGCATACTCCAGTATGGGGGACTGTGAATACACAGTGTACAGTGTCTTGAACAGTTCTTTATTAAAGGTTCGGAACGCTATTTCTCAGGTTTGCAGAAGACGACCGTTATACTGCGGCCGTTGTCTGGTTGATGTGTGCCTCCAGAGAACATGCTTGGTGTTATGGACACCCCAAGATCTTTCTCCTTGAGTGAGGTTTGCAGTCCTTGGCCACCTGTCTGCGGTCTTCTTTGCCTTTTTTCGATCTTCATGGACTTTGCTTTGGCGGGGGTTGAATTCAAGAAGCCAGTTGCCCTGGAAACAGCGTGTTCCAGCCTGTCCAGGTCTCTTTGAAGTTCCCCTGCCTTGTCCTCATCTGATTTAATTCTCATCATTAACTTCACATGATCTGCGTCTATCCCTTCCATCATGTCATCTGAGTCTATCCCTTCCATCATGTCATTCACATATACCAGAAATAGCGCTGGTCCTAGGACCGGACCCCTGAGGGAGCGTCGGTCACAGGTGCCCACTGTGATACCTCATCCCGTACCATGACTCGTTGTTGCTCCCTGTCAGATATTCTCTGAACCATTGCAGTGCCCTTCCTGTTATACGGCCCCCCCCCCCCCACCTGATCTCTAGGTTCTTCAATTGTCGCTTGTGAGGAACTGTATCGAAGGCCTTCTTGCAGTCCCAAAAAAATGCAGTCAACCCACCCCTCTCTCTCGTATCGTACTTCTGTAAATTGTCATAAAACTCCAGGAATGTTTGGTTGACACAGGATTCGCCTTCATGAAACCGTGGGTTGTCATTTAGAATCTTGTCCATTCCAGGTGCTCCACCACTCTCCTCTAGATAATCTTCTCCATGACTTAGCATACTATACACGTTCAGTGACACTAGTCTGTAATTTAGTGCCTCTTTTCTGTCTCCTTTTTAAAAATGGGAACCACATATGTGGTCTTCCATACCTCAGGTAGTTTTCAGTTTCAAGGGAATGTGTTGAAGATTGTGGGTTAATGGCACACACAGAATATCTGCTCCTCCTGAGGCCCACTGGAGATGTTGTCGGTCCAATTGCCTTGAGGTATCAAGGACATTAGCAGCTTCTTCACCTCTCCTCAGTTGTGTGGGCATATTAATCAGCACTGTTGGTCTTTTCCCTGATGGTTCTTTCTCTTTGTTGTCTTCCAGAGTCCTCCTGTCTCGACTGTGAATACTTCCTTAAAATCTCACGTGAGCTCCCTAGCACATACTCTGATCGTTTCTTGCTGGAAGTTTCCCACCTTTCTCTCCTCGCCTGATCACCTGGTTCTTTGACTGTCGTTCTTTCTCCTAATGTGGCTAAACAGCAGTTTCGGGTCAGACATGACTTTCGATGCTATGTCATTTTCGTACTGTCGTGGGGCCTCTCTCATCATCTGTGCAGTATTCGTTTCTGCTCTTCGATGATCTCCTTTTTTTCCTGGAATCCTTTGCCTTCTATACCTCTTCCTTCTTAATACACATAGTTTCTTGCTCCCTGCACCTTCGGGTAAACCAAGGACTCACTTTGGTCTTCCCATTGTTTCTGTGCCCCTTGGGAACAAACCTTTCCTCTGCCTCCTTGCATTTTGTTGTTACATACTCCATCATTTCATTTACTGTCTTTCCTACGATTTTTCTGTCCCACTTCACCTCCCGCAGATAGTGTGTGTGTGTGTGTGTGTGTGTACTCAGGTAAAAATTATGGATCTCTCACAGAATTACAAAAACTTTTTTGCCTTAACATAGTGTCTCTGGGTACTTCCGTGAACCAGTTGGCCTATACATTTCGTCTTCAGGTTAGCAGAGAGACCCTGAGGTCCTTAGGCTATCAGATTATCGCCAGAAAGTCCCTAGCATATCTTCAAGGTTGCCTAGTTCTAGCTCTCGTAAATTCCTGGCACAGCTTCTGGGGCGCCTGGTTGCTGCTAAACCCGATAATAATATTTATTGTTTAGTCATAGAACTCACAACAAATACTATAAAAAATATGAAAGATTTTTCAAAAAGTAAGGGAGGGACATGATTAACAAAGCACCAGTACACATCCCTCAAAAACAATGAAGATAATATATCAAAAATATGTCACTAATAAAAATTAAATACAATTATATTATCACAAAAAAATGGGTGTTATAGGATTAAGTGAACACAATAACTCAGACATTTATCAGATAGGATCTAACAAAGTACCCCCCCCCCCCCCCCCCCCCCCCCCATTCAAGCATAAATCACATGTATAAAAATGTTACAAATACATAAAACATAATAACATGTAACACAAGCTACAGTGAACGATACAAGATACAGGAAAATTTAAAGATAGTCAGTTTTGTATAAACTAATAAAGCCTTAAAATATTTATAAAGTTAGGTTAAGTACTGGTAGATGGCAATTTACAACAAATCAATAGTTATGTTTGAGTAACAGATACTAAATTAAATAGTATTAATATGAAGATTGATTAGAGAAGTTTTAGGTAAGGAGCAAGAGAGTATTTTAATGGTAGATCACAGGTTGAAATCAATAATCGCCAGATAAACAGTCTTATCCCTATCTGATTAAGCTAGAGCCAGAAATGTAGTAAAGTACGAAACGATAACAGGCGAGACATACGGGCGAGTCTCCTTACAACCCTCCTTTCCCTGTTAACTTCTGTAAAAAGGGTACCTGGGAGTTAGTCGATCGTTCGTGAGTCGCATCTGGGGAATGATCAAGCACTACAAACTAATGTGGCATTTTGACATGTCTCTCAAATGACCTAGGGATGCACTTTCTGTGCCCAAAGTACTCGATACAAGAAAAGTAATTAGGTTAAAATATGCCAGTATAAAGACAAGAGTGGTATATGGTAGCAAAATGGCAGACATTTACAATCATTTTATACCTTAATTTATCACTAACTTACCTCTAAACTTTAAATTTACGAGTATTATTTATGTATAATAATACAAGGTTACATACATTAAAAGAGGTCTTCCCAGGTTGCATAACAGTGCTGGCGGGATAGCTGTTACCCACAGTGGTTTCTCATAAAAAAACCTACCATTTATTTTATTATTTAGTGTTTTCTACTTAGGCTACATTAAGACAGATTATAAACTCTACTTGTAACAGCAGATATGGAGTGTTAAAGTAAAGTGCTCAATCAAGTCTTGTTCACAGTCTTGTCATCCCATGGTGTTTTCCTCCAAGAAGGTCTGAACAAAAACTTCTAACCTGTACACAAGTTCTTTATAAACACTACCTAAAACTATTCTTAAATACGCCTTAATAATACTCACAAAATTATAACAATGAAAACTATTATTAGGAAAATTAATCTTAAAAGATTAAAGTTATTTATATATGTATTTCTGGTAAACAAATTTTTCCAGTGAAATCATATTGGAACAACTGACAAAGACATCACTAAGCAAAATGATCGCACTTTTATACATTTTATAGTTAATTTCAAACTTTTACAGTAACAGTTGGAATTTTCAAGTGGGAATAATAATATCATAATATAATAATATCAATGATTAATAATAATATAATAATAATAATAATAATAATAATTTTAATAATAATAATAATAATAATAATAATAATAATATTAAGAAGAAGAAGAGAAGAAGAAGAAGAAGGAAGAAGAACATAAGAACATAGAAAGAAGGAAAAAACTTCACCTCAGGCCTACTGACCCATGCCAGGACAGGGTCATGTGTGCCCCCCCCGAGATTAGCCCAATGACTCACCCAGTTGGTCACCTCCACTCAAGGAAGGAGTACATTGCACGACCAGGCAGCACAAGCTAAGTCAGTCCAACTCACCACCCACCCACCACCCACTCAGTATTTTATCTAAACTATTTTCAAAACTACACAACGTTTTATTTTAGCCTGAATTACTGTTACTCAGGAGTTTGTTCCACTCATCCACAACTCATGACCAAACCAGTGCTTTCAATATCCTTCTGAATCTGATTTTTCCTCAATTGAAATCATTGCTGCGAGTCCTGTCTCGGATGGAATTTTTCAGCACGCTTAGTTACTTCCCTTTATTTATTTCCTGTTTTCATTTATACACTCGATCATATCCCCCCTAATTCTACGCCTTTCGAGAGCAGTGCAGATTCAGGGCCCTCAGTCTGTCCTCATAGGGAAGATTTCTGATACATGGGATCAACTTTGTTCATCTCCTCCGTACCTTTAGTGAAAACATTTATCAGTTCTGTAAAACGGTGACCAGGAAACTGCGCAGCATAGTCTAAATGAGGCTCTAACCCAAGGATATTTAGAGTAGGAAGAACAACCTGAAGCGAACTTCTATATTTAACTTTTAAATATGAAGCCAAGAATTCTGTTAGCTTTAGTTTGAACACTAATGCACTGTTGTCTTGGTTTTAGATTACTTATAACCAGAACTCCTAAATCCCTTTCACAATCAGTAGTATTAAGATCTGCATTATTTAGTTTATATGTGGCATGAATATTTGCCTGTCCAACATTTAGATCTTTGCATTTGTCAGTATTAAACTGATTCTGCCACTTCTCCGCCCATTGCATCAATCTATTCAAATCATCCTGGAGCGCTCTTGTTTCCTCATTAGAATGAATTGGACGGCCTATTTTGGTGTCATCAGCAAATTTGCTTATGTCGCTATTTATTCCCTCATCAATGTCGTTTACGTAAAAAATTTCTTAAATAATTAAACATTGATAATCGTTGTAAATTATATTACAATGAAAGCAATTGTGATATATGACATTACACAGTTTATATTTAAATTATTACATTCATTTTCCTGAGTTAAGAGCTATGCACAAAGTAATGGGGGGAGTAACATGGGTAAGAAAAAATTACACCATTATGGAGGACAGTCACGAAATTCTCACAAAATAATATGTATTCTCACTTTAAACATGAGTCGAGGGACCTGCTTTGTTTAATTATTTACATCTTTAAAGCGAGACTCTACCTTCTGTACAAATCTTCTCCCTCCCATCCCCCTCCTCACCATAAATGCTATACCCCTCCCCTCCTCATCTCTCTCTACCCAACATTCTATCACCCCCTACCCTCCATCATCGCTTTCACCATTAAATGCTTCACCCCACTCCCCTCAATCCTCCATAATTCCCCACCTACATGCCATCAGCCCCTCCCCTCCATCATCCCTCTCACCCTACATGTTATCACCCCTCCCTCCATTAATCCCTCTCACCTACATGTATCACCCCATCCTTCTCACAATCCCTCTCACCCATACATTGTATCATCCTTACTTCCTCATGCATCTCACCCTCATTCTGTCATTATGTCCCTCGCCATCTTCTTTCTCAACATACATGGTTATCACCCCCTAAACCGCCCATGCTTCCCTTTCTTCTACACGCTATCAATCCCTTCTCATCATCCACTACCCTAACATGCTATCCATTCCCTCCCAACATCATCTTTTCTAACCCTACATGCTATCCACCCCCTGTACTCCTTTATCCTTCTCATCCTTACATGCTGTCACCCTTCCCCTTAATTCATCACTCTCAACAACATGTTATCATCCTCTCCTCACCATCATCCCTCCCACCCCTACATGCTTCACCCCCCACCCCTCCATCATCCCTCTCACCTTACAGTCTACCACCCCCTCCCCCCATCATCCCTTTCATGTACATGCTCTCACCCCCTCCCGTCTATCATACCTCTCACCGTTACAAGGTTATCACTCCCTCCCTTCCATGATCTTCTCACCCTACATGTTATCATCCCCTCCCCAACACCCTCTCACCTACATGCTATCACACCCCCTCCCACATCCATCATCCCTTCACCCTACATGCTATAAACCCCTTCTTCATATTCCTCTCCACCCATATATGTTATTCACACAATCCCTTCATCCTCCTCTCACCCTCAATGCTTCACCCCCTCCCCTCCATCATCCTTCTCACATTACATTGCTATCACTCCCTCCCCTCTATCATCCCTCTCACCCTACATGTTATCACTCCCTGCATTACATCCTCCCCTCACAATAAATGTTATCAAACCCCTCCACACTCCATCACCATCGCGCACCCTACATGTTATTAGCCCCCTCCCTTCCTTCACCCTCTCACCATACATGTTACACTTCCCTCCTTCCATCATCTCTCTATCTACATGCTATAATCACCCCTTCCTACCATCAAACCCTTCACCTACATGATATCATCCCCTCCCCGCCTTTTCCCCCTCTCCCTGATGTTATCATCCCCCTCCCCTCCCCATCACCCCTTCTCACTTACATGCTTATCACCCCTTCCCCTCCATCATTCCTCTACCCAAACATGTTATCACTCCCTCCTTCAAATCATCCCCTCTCACCTAGATTGCTGTCATCCCCTCCTCCTCCATCTTCCCCCTCTCCCTGCATGTTATCATCCCCTCCCTCCCAACACCCCTTTCACCCTACATGCTATCACCCCTTTCAGTTCATGATCCCTCTCACCTTATATGCAATCACCCCCTTCCCCCCACTCATCCCCCTCACGATACATGCAATCATCTCCTACCCTCCATTATCCATCTTACCCTAAGGGCAATAATCCCCTCACCTCCATCATCACTTTCATATTACATGCTTTCACCCTGTCCACTTCATCATCTTTCTCACGCTACATGTTATCAACCCCGTCCACTCCATTATCCCTCTCACCATACATGCTATCACCCCCTGTAATCCATTATCCCTCTCACCCTACATGTTATCACCCATCCCCTCCATCATCACTCTCACCCAACATTTTATCATTCTCTCCCTTCCATCATCCCTCTCACCCTACATGGCATCACCCCTCCTCTCCATCATCCCTCTCAAGCAACATGTTATCGTCTTCTCCTATCCATCATCCCTCTCACCCTAAATGGTATCACCCCTTCAATTCCATTATCCTTCTCACCCTACATGGTATCACCCCTCCGGTCCAACTTCTGTATCACCCAACATGCTATCATCCCTTCCCCTCCAACATCCCTCTAGCTCAACATGCTATGACCCACTCCTCTCCATCATCCCTCTCACCCTACATGGTATCGCCCCTCCCGTCCACCATCCCTCTCACACTACATGTCACCACCCCCTCCCCTCCAACATCCTCTCACCCTACATTGTATCACCCCTCTCCTACATGAACACTCTCACCCTACATGCTGTCACCCCTCAACTCCATCATCCCTCTCACCTAACATTTTATCATCCTCTCCCTTCCATCATCCCTCTCATCCTACATGGTATCACCCCTTCCCTCCATCATCCCTCTAACCCAACATTTTATCATTCTCTCCCTTATATCATGCCTCTCACCCTATATGGTATCACCCCTCATCTCCATCATCCCTCTCAACCAACATGTTATCATCTTCTCCCCTCCATCATCCCTCTCACACTAAATGGTTTCACCCCATTAACTCCATTATCCCTCTCACCCTACAAACTATCACCCTTCCCCTCCATCATCCCTCTCACCGAACATGCTATCATCCCCTCCCCTCCAACATCTCTCTCGCCCTACATTCTATGATCCTCTCCTCTCCATCATCCCTCTCACACTATATGGTATCATCCCTCCCCTCCATCATCCCTCTCAACCAACATGTTATCATCTGCTCCTGCCCATCATCCCTCTCACCCTTCATGGTATCACCCCTCCCCTCCATCGTCCCTCTCATCGAACATGCTATCAACCCTCCCCTCCATCATCCCTCCTCTGGAACATGTTATCATCCTTTCCTGTCCATCATCCCTCTCACCCTACATGGTATCACCCCTCCCCTCCATCATCCCTCTCACCCAACATGCTATCACTCCCTCCTCTCCAACATCTCACTCGCCCTACATGCTATGACCCTCTCCTCTCCATCATCCCCTCTCACCCTACATGGTATCACCACTCCCCTCCATCATCCATCTCACCCTACATGCTATCACCCTTTCCCCTCCAACATCCCTCTCACCCTACATAGCATCACCCCTCCCCTCCATAAACCCTTTCATGCTACGTGCTATCACCCCCTCTACTCCATTATCTCTCTCACCCTACATGCTATCACCATTCCAATCCCATCATCCCTCTCACACAACAAGTTATTATCCTCTCACGTCCTCATCCCTCTCTCAGTACATGGTATTACCCTTCCCCTCCATCATCCCTCTCACCCAACATGCTAACATCCCCTCCCCTCCAACATCCCTCTCACCCTCCCATGCTATCACCCTCACCCCTCCATCATCACTCTCACCTTATATGCTATCATCCCCTCCCCTCCATCATCCCTCTCGTAATACATGCTATCACCCCCTCCTTTCCATCATCCCTCTCACAGTAAATACTATCACCCCCTCACATCCAACATCACTCTCGCCCTACATGCTATCACCTACTTGACTCAATCATTCCCCTCCATCATCCCTCTCACCTTATATGCTATCATCCCCTCCCCTCCATTATCCCTCTCACAATACATGCTATCATCCCTTCGCTTCCACCATCCCTATCACCCTAACATGCTATCACCCTCACCCCTCCATCATCCCTCTCACGTTATATGCTTTCATCACCTCCCCTCCATTATCCCTCTCACAATACATGCTATCACCCCCCTCCCTCCATCATCCCTCTCACAATACATGCTATCACAACTCCCCTCCAACATCCCTCTCACCCTGCATGGTATCACCCCCTCCCATCCATCAACCCTTTTCACCCTCATGCTATCACGCCCTCTACTCCATTATCCCTCTCACCCAACATGCTATCACCGCTCCCCTCCATCATCCCTCTCACCCAGCAAGTTATCATCCTCTCCCATCTATCATTCCACTCACCATACATGGTATCACCCATCCCCTCCATCATCCCTCTCACCCAACATGCTATCATCCCCTCCCCTTCAACATCCCTATCACCCTACATGCTATCACCCTCACCCCTCCATCATCCCTCTCAAGTTATATGCTATCATCACCTCCCCTCCATTATCCCCCTCACAATACATGCTATCATCCCCTCCTCTCCATCATCCCTATCACCCTACATGCTATCACCCATCCTCTCCATCATCCCTCCACCCAACATGCTATCATCCCCTCCCCTCCAACATCCCTCTCACTCTACATGCTATCACCCTTATCCCTCCATCATCCCTCTCACCCTATATGCTGTCATCCCCTCCCCCTCCATCATCCCTCTCGTAATACATGCTATCACCCCCTCCTTTCCATCATCCCTCTCACAGTAAATACTATCACCCCCTCACATCCAACGTCACTCTCACCCTACATGCTATCACCTACTTCCCTCAATCATTCCCCTCCATTATCAATCTCACCTTACATGCTATCACCCCCTCCCCTCCCCTCCATTACCCCTCTCACCCTACATGTTATCATTATGTCCTCGCCGTCTTCACTCTCACCCTACATGTTATCACCTACCTCTCCGCCATCTTCTCTGTGATCCTACACGCTATCATCCCCTCCCCTCCATCATACCACTCGCCCTTCATGCTGTCACCCCTCACCTTCATCATCACTCTCACCCAACATGTTATCCTCTCCTCTCCATCATCCCTCTCACCCTACATGTTATCAATCCCTCTCTTCCATCATCCCTCTCACCATACATGCTGCCACCCTCACCCTTCCATCATCACTCTCACCTACATTCTACGACCCCCTCCCCTCCATCATCCCTCTCACGCTACATGTTATCACCCCTCCCCTCTATCATACCTCTCACTGTACATGTTACCACTCCCTCCATTCCATGATCCCCCTCACCCTACATGCTGTCATTCCCTACCCTCAATCTTCCCCATCGCCCTACATGTTATCATCCCCTCCCCTCCAACGCCCCTCTCACACTACATGCTATCACCCCCTCCTCTACATCATCCCTCTCACCATACATGCTATCACCCCCTCCCTTCCCTCATCCCTTTCACCCTACATGTTATCACTCCCCCCATAAATCATCCCTCTCACCCTACTTGATATCAACCTCCTCCTGTCCATCATCCCTCTCATCCTAAATGCTATCACCCCCTCCCCTCCATCATCCCTCTCACTCTTCATGCTATCACCCCCTCCCTCTCTCAAGCCTCTCACCATACATGTTATCACTCCCTTCCATTATCCCTCTCACTCTACATGCTATCATCCCCCTCCCCTCTATCTTCCCCCTCTCTGTACATGTTATCATCCCCTCCTTTCCATCACCCCATCACCATACATGCTATCACCCCTCCCTTCCATCATCCCTCTCACCTAACATGTTATCACTCCCTCCCTTCCTTCATCACTCTCACGCTAAATGCTATCACCCCTCCCCTTCATCATCCCTCTCGCCCAAAATGTTATCATCCCCTCTCCTCCATCATCCCACTCACCCTATATGCTATCATCCCATCCCCTCCATCCTCCCCCTCACCCTACATGCTGTCACCCCCCTCCCCTTCATCATCCCTCTCACCATACATTTATCACTACCTCCCTTCCATCTTCTCCCTCACCCTACATGTTATCATTTCGTCCCCTCCATTATGCCTCTCACTCTACATGCTGTCACACCCTCCCTTCCATAATCCCTCTCACCCTACATATTATCACTCTCTCCCCTCCACCAACCCTCTCACCCTACATGCTATCACCCTCTGCCCTTCATCATCCATCTCAACTTAAATGATATCACCCAATCCTTACCATCATCCCTCTCACCCTTCATGCTATCACCCAATCCCCTCTATCATCCCTCTCACCATCCATGTTATCACTCCCTCCCTTCCATAACCCCTCTCACCCTACGTGTATCATCCCCTCCCCTCCACCTTTCCCCCTCTCCCTACATGTTATCATCCCTTCCCTTCCCATCACCTCCCTCACCCAACATGCTATTACCCCATCCCCTCCATTATCCCTCTCACCCAACATGTTATCACTCCCTCTCTTCCATCATCCCTCTCACCCTACATGCTGTCATCCCCTCCCCTCCATCTTCCCCTTCACCCTACATGTTTGTCATCCTCTCCCTTCCATCCTCCCTCTCACCCTAATGCTATCACCCCCACCAATTCATCATACCTCTCACCTCATATGCTATTGCCCTCTTACCCTCCATCATCATTCTAACGCTACATGCTATCACCCCTCCACTCTATCATCACTCTCACCCTACATGCTATCTCCCACTGCTATCAATCATCCCTCACACCCTACATGCTATCACATCTCTCCCCTCCTTCATCCCTCCCACCTTTTATGCTATCATCCCCTCCCCTCCATCATCCCTCTCGCCCTGCATGCTATCATCTCCTCCAATCCATCATCCGTCTCACCCTAAATGCTATTATCCCCTCTCCTCCATCATCACTCTCAACCTACATGTTATCACTTCTTCCCATCCATCATCCCTCTCTCCCTACATGGCATCGCCCCTCCCCTCCCTCATCCCTCTCACCTTTCATGCTATCACCCCTTCTACTCCATTACCCCTCTCACCCTAGATGCTATCACCCCTCCCCTCCATCATCCCTCTCAACCAACATGTTATAATTCTCTACCCTCCATCTTCCTACTCACCCTAAATGGTATCACCCCTCCTTTCCATAATCCCTCTCACCCCACATGCTATCACTCCCTCAAATAAAACAACCCTGTCACCCTATATGCTATCACCCTCTCCTCTCCATCATCCCTCTCATCCTACATGCTCTCATCCAGTCTCCTCCATCATCGCTCTCACCCTAAATTCTATTATCCCCTCCCATCCATCGTCCCTCTCAACCTTCATGTTATCACCACTTCCCATGCATTATCCTTCTCGCCCTACATTGTATCACCACTCCGCTCCATCATCGCTCTCAACCAATATGTTGTCATCCTCTCCCCTCCATCATCCCTCTCACTTTAAATGGTATTACGCCTCCCCTCCGTCATCCCTCTCACCCTACATGCTATCATCCCCTCCTCTCAATCGTCCCTCTCACCCTTCATGCTATCATCCCCTCCTTTCCATCATCTCTCTCCACCCTACATATTATCACAACTCCCATCCATCATCCCTCTCAACCTGCATGTTTTTGACTCCCTCCCCTCCATCATCCCTTCTCACCCTACTTGGTATCACACCTCCCCTCCATCATCCCTCTCACCTTACATACCATCACCATTTCTACTCAATTATCCCCTCTCACCCTACATGCTATAAACCCTCCCCTCTGTCATCCCTCTCACCGAGCATGTTATCATCCTCTCATATCCATCATCCCTCTCAACCCAACATGTATCACCCTTCCCCTCTATCATCCCTCTCACCTTAAATGCTATCACCCCTTCTTTCTCCCTTATCCCTCCCTCCCTACAAGCTATCACCCCTCCATTCCATCATCCTTCTCACCCAACATGTTATCATCCTCTCCCATCCATCATCCCTCTTACCCTACATTGTATCACTGTTCCCCTCCATTATCCCTCTCAACCAACATGTTATCATCCTCTCCCCTCCATCATCCCTCTCACCTTAAATGGTATTACCCCTCCCCTCCATCATTCCTCTCTCCCTACATGCTACCATCCCTTCCTCTCCATCATCGCTCTCGCCCTACATCTATCATCCCTTCCTTTTCATCATCCCTCTCACCCTACATGGTATCACAACTCCCGTCCATCATCCCTCTCAACCTACATGTCATCACCCCTGCCCTCCACCATCGCTCTCACAGTACATGGCATCACCGTCCCCTCCATCATCCCTCTCACCTACATACTATCACCCCTTCTACTCCTTTATCCATTTCACCCTACAGCTATCAACCCTCCCTTCCATCATCCCTCTCACCGAACATGTTATCATACTCTCCAATTAATCATCCCTTTCACCCTATATGGTATCACCTCTCCCCTCCATCATCCCTTCACCCAACATGCTATCATCCCCTCCCCTCCAACATCTGTCTCCCCAATATACTATGAAACTCTCCTCTACATCATCCCTCTCACCCTACAGGTATCACCCCTCCTCTCCTTCATCCCTCTCAACCAATATGTAATCACCCTCTCCCCTCCATCATCCCTCTTACCATGAAAGGTATCACCCCTCCCCTCCATCATCAATCTCCTTAAATGCTATCACCCCTCCCACTCCATCATCCCTCTTACCTACATTGTATCACCGCTCCCCTCCATCATCCCTCTCACCATATATGCTATCATCCCCTCTTCTCAATCGTCCCTCTCACCCTACATGCTATCATCCCCTCCTTTCCATCATCCCTCTCACACTACATGGTACCACCCCTCCACTCAATCATCCCTTTCACCTTACATACTATCACCCCTTCTACTCCTTTATCCCTCTCAACCTACATGCTATAAACCCTCCCCTCTATCATCCCTCTCACTGAACATGTTATCATCCTCTCATGTCCATCATCCCTCTCACCCAACATGGTATCACCCCTCACCTCCATCATCCCTCTCACCTTAAATGCTATCACCCCTTCTACTCCATTATCCCTCTCTCCCTTCATGCTATCACCCCTCCATTCCATCATCCCTCTCATGCAACATTTTATCATCGTCTCCCATCCATCATCCCTCTTACCCTACATTGTATCACCTTTCCCCTCCATCATCCCTCTCAACCAACATGTTATCATCCTCTCCCCTCCATCATCCCTCTCACCTTAAATGGTATCACCCTTCCTCTCCATCATCCCTCTCACCCTACATGCTATCACCCCTCCCCTCCATCATCCCTCTCACCCAACATGTTATCATCCTCTCCAATCGATCCTCACTCTTACCCTACATTGTATCACTGTTCCCCTCCATCATCGCTCTCAACCAACATGTTATCATCCTCTCCCCTCAATCATCCCTCTCACCTTAAATGATATTACCCTTACCCTCCACCATCCCTCTCACCTTACATGCTATCATCCCCTCCTCTCCATCATCCCTCTCACCCTACATGCTATCATCCCCACATTTCCTTCATCCATCTCACCCTACATTGTATCACCCCTCCTCTACATCATCCCTCTCACCGAACATGTTATCATCCTCTCCTGTCCATCATCGCTCTCACCTTAAATGGTATCACCCTTCATCTCCATCATCCCTCTCACCCTACATGCTATCACCCCTCCCCTCCATCACCACTCTCCACCCAACATGTCATCTTCCTCTCTAATCCATCCTCACTTTTACCGTACATTGTATCACTGCTCCCCTCCATCATCCCTCTCTACCAACAACATGTTATCATCCTCTCCCCTCCATCATCCCTCTCACCTTATATGAATTACCCTTCCCCTCCACCATCCCTCTCACCTTACATGCTATCGTCCCCCTCCTCTTCATCATCCCTCTCACCCTACAAGTTATCACCCCCCTCCCTTCCATCATCCCTCTCACCGTACATGGTATCACCCCTCTTCTGCATCATCCCTCTCACCGAACATGTTATCATCCTCTCCTGTCCATCATCCCTCTCACCCTACATTGTATCACCCCTCCCCTCCATCATCCCTCTAAACCAACATGCTATCATCCTTCCCCTCCAACATCCGTCTTGCCCTACATGCTGTGACCCTCTCCTCTCCATCATCCGTCTCATCCTACATGGTAATCACCCCTCCTCTCCATCATCCCTCTCAACCAATTTGTTATCATTCTCTCCTCTCCATCATCCCTCTCAAGGTTAAAGGTATCACTCCTCCCCTCCATCATCCCTCTCACCTTAGATGCTATCACTTCCTCACCTACAACACCCCTATCACCTTATATGCTATCACACTTTTTTCTCCATCATCCCACTCAACCTACATCTATCACCCCTCCCCTCCATCATTCCTCTCAACTAACATTTTGTCATCCTCTCCCCTCCATCATCCCTCTCACCTCAAATGGAATCATTCCTCCCCTCCATCATCCCTTTCACCCAAAATGCTGTCATCCCCTCCCCTCCAACATCCGTCTCCCCAACATACTATGACCCCCTCCTCTCCATCATCCTCTCTCACCCTACATGGTATCACCCCTCCTATCCATCATTCCTCTCAACCAATATGTAATCATCCTCTCCTCTCCATCATCCCCTCACCATAAAAGGTATCACTCCTACAATCCATCATCCCTCTCACAATATATGCTATCACTCCATCACCTCCAACACCCCAATCACCCTATATGCTACACCCTCTCTTCTCCATCATCCCTCTCACACTACATAGCATCACCCCTCACCTCCATCATCCCTCTCACCCAACATGCTATCACCCCTTCCCTGCAACATCAATCATGCACAACATGCTATGACGCTCTCCCCTCAATCATCCCACTCACCCTAAAAGGTATCACCCCTCCCCTCTATCATCCCTCTCACCCTATATGCTCTCATCTCCTCCACTCCACCATCACTCTCGCCGTAAATCCCCCCCCATCCATCGTCCCTCTCAACCCATAGTTATCACCACTTCCACTCAATTATCCCTCTCTCCCTACATGGTATCAACCCTCTCCTCCATCATCCCTCTCACCTTAAATGCTATCACCCCTTCTACTCCATTATACCTCCTACCCTACATGCTATCACCCCCCCCTCCATCATCCCTCTCACCCAACATTTTATCATTTTCCCATCCATCATCCTTCTTACCCTACATTCCATCACCGCTCCCCTCCAACATCCCTCTCAACCAACATGTTATCATAATCTCATCTCCATCATCCCTCTCACCTTAAATGGTATCACCCCTCCCCTCCTTCATCCCTCTCACCCTACATGCTATCATCCCCTCCTTTCCATCATCCCTCTCACCCTTCATGGTATCACAACTCCCTCCATCGTCCCTCTCACCTTAAATACTATCACCCTTTCTACTCAATTATCCCTCTCACCCTAAATGCTTTCAACCCTCCCCTCCATCATCCCTCTCACTGAACATGTTATCATCCTCCCCCTTCCATCATCCCTCTCACCCTACATGGTATCACCCCTCCATTCTATCATCCCTCTCACCCTACATGGTATCACCCATTCTACTCCATTATCCCTCTAACCCTACATGCTATCACCCCTCCCCTCCATCATCCATCTCACCTAACATGTTATCATCCTCTACAATCCATCATACCTTTTACACTACATTGTATCACCCCTCCCCTCCTTCATCCCTCTCAACCAACATGTTATCATCATCTCTCCTCTGTCATCCCTCTCACTTTAAATTGTATCACCCAACCCTCCATCATCCCTCTCACTCTACATTCTATCATCCACTTCTCTCCATCATCCCTCTCACCCTACATGCTATCATCCCCTCCTTTCCATCATCCCTCTAACCCTGCATGGTATCACAACTCCCCTCCATCATCCCTCTCAACCTACATGTTTTCACCCCTTCACCTCCATCATCCCTCTCACCCTACATGGTATAACCCCTGTCCTCCATCATCCCTCTCACCTTACATGCTATCACCCCTTCAACTCCATTATCCCTCTCACCCTACATGCTATCATTCGCTCCTTTCCGTCATCCTTCTCACCCTACATGGTATCACAACTCCCCTCCATCATCAATCTCACAGAATATGTTATCATCCTCTCTTGTACATCATCCCTCTCGCCCTACATGGTATGACCCCTTCGCTCCATCATCCCTCTCACCAAACATGCTATCATCCCCTCGCCTCCAACATCCATCTCGCACAACATGCTATGACCCTCTCCTCTCCATCATCCCTCTCGCGCTACATGGTATCACCCCTCCTTTCCATCATCCCTCTCAACCAATATGTTATCATCTTCTCCCCTACATCATCCCTCTCACCGTAAAAGGTATCACCACTCCCCTCCATCATCCCTTTCACCCTACATGCTACAACTACCTCACCTCCAACACCCTTATCACCCTATATACTATCACCCTCTATTCACCATCATCCCTCTCACCCTTCATGGTATCACCCCTCCCCTCCATCATCCCTCTCACCCAATATGCACTCATCCCTTCCCCTCAAACATCCGTCTCGCACAACATGCCATAAGCCTCTCCCCTCCATCATTCCTCTCACCATACATGCTATCATCCCCTCCCCTCAATCATCCGTCTCAACCAACATGCTCTCATCCTCTCCCCTCAACCATCCCTCTCACCCTAAATGCTATTATCCCCTCCCATCCATCGTCCCTCTCAACCTACATGTTATCACCACTTACCCTCCATTATCCCTTTCTCCCTACATGGTATCACCCCTCCCCTACATCATCCCTCTCACTTTAAATGCTATCACACCTTCCACTCTATTTTCCCTTTCACCCTACATTCTATCATCCTCTCCCCTCCATCATCCCTCTCTCCTAAAAGTTATCACCTCTCCCATCCATCATCCCTCTCACCCTATATGCTCTCATCCCCTCCCTTCAATCATCCCTCTCTCCCTACATGCTATGACCCTCTCACCTCCGTCATCCCTCTCGCCCTACATGCAATCATCTCCTCCAATCCTTCATCCGTCTCACCCTAAATGCTATTATACCCTCCCCTCCATCATCACTCTCAACCTACATGTTATCACCCCTTCCTCTCCATCATCCCTCTCTCCCTACATGGCATCACCCTCCTTTCCATCATCCCTCTCACCTTACATGCTATCACCCCTTCTATTCCATTACCCCTCTCACCATACACACTATCTCCCCTCCCCTCCATCATCCCTCTCAACCAACATGTTATCATGATCTTCCCTCCATCATCCCAATCAACCTAAATGGTATCACCCTTCCTCTCCATCATCCCTCTCACCCTACATGCTATCACTCCCTCAAATAAAACAACCCTATCACCCTATATGCTATCAACATCTCCCCTCCATCCTCCCTCTCACCCTAATGCTATCACAATCACCAAATCATCATACCTCTCACTTCATATGCTATATCCCCCTTATCCTCCATCATCCCCTTCATGCTACATGCTTTCATCCCCTCCCCTCTGTCATCCCTCTCACCCTATATGCAATCATCCTCTCACCTGCATTATCTGTCTCCTTACATGCTTTCTCCCCTTCCACTCCATCATCTTTCTAATGCTACATGCTATCACACCTCTCCCCTCCATCATCCCTCTCACCTTATATGCTATCATCCCCTCCCCTCAATCATCCCTCCCACAATAAATGCTATCATCCCCTCCCTTCAATCATCCCTCTCGCTCTACATGCTATGACCCTCTCACCTCCATCATCCCTCTCGCCCTACATGCTATCATCTCCTCCAATCCATCGTCCATCTAACCCAAAATGCTATTATCCCCTCCCTCTATCATCACTCTCATCCTTCATATTGTCCCCCCATTCCCCTACATCATCCCTCTCTCCTTACATGGCATCACCCCTCCCCTCCAACATCCCTCTCACATTACATGCTATGACCCCTTCTACTCCATTACCCCTCTAACCATACATGTTATCACCCCACCCCTCCATCATCCCTGTCAACCAACATGTTATCATCCTCTCCCCTCCATCATCCCTCTCACCCTAAAAGGCATCACCTCTCCCTTCCATCATCCGTCTCACCCTACATGCTCTCATCCAGTCCCGTCCATCATCACTCTCTCCCTTAATGCTGTTATCCCCTCCCAACCATCGTCCCTCTCAATCTACATGTTATCACCAGTTCCCCTCCATTATCCTTCTCTGCCTACATGCTATCACCCCTTATCTCCATCATCCCTCTCACCCAACATGTTATCATCCTCTCCGATCCATCATCCCTCTTATCCTACATTGTATCACCGCTCCCCTCCATCATCCCACTCAACCAACATGTTATCAATCTCTTCCCTCCATCATCTCTCTCACCTTAAATGGTATCACCCCTCCCCTCAGTCATCCCTCTCAAACTACATGCTATCATCCCCTCCTCTCAATCGTCCCTATCATCCTACATGTTATCATCCCCTCCTTTCCAACATCCCTCTCACTATACATGGTATCACCCTTCCCCTCCATCATCCCTTTCATCTTACATACTATCACCCCTTCTACTCCTTTATCCCTCTCAACCTTCATGCTATAAACCCTCCCCTCTATCATCCCTCTCACCAAACATGTTATCATCCTCTCATGTCCATCATCCCTCTCACCCAACATGGTATCACCTTTCTCCTCTATCATCCCTCTCACCTAAAATGCTATCACCTTTCTTCCTCTATCATCCCTCTCACCTTAAATGCTATCACCCCTTCTACTCCATTATCCCTCTCTCCCTACATGCTATCACCCCTCCATTCCATCATCCCTCTCATGCAACATTTTATCATCCTCACCCATCCATCATCCCTCTTACCCTACATTGTATCACCTTTCCCCTCCATCATCCCTCTCAACCAACATGTTATCATCCTCTCCCCTCCATTATCCCTCTCACCTTAAATGGTATCATCCTTCCTCTCCATCACCCATCTCACCCTACATGCAATCACCCTCCCCTCCATCATCCCTCTCACCCAACATGTTATCATCCTCTCCAATCCATCCTCACTCTTACCCTACATTGTATCACTGCTCCCCTCCATCATTGCTCTCAACCAACATGTTATCATACTCTCCCCTCCATCATCCGTCTCACCTTAAATGATATTACCCTTCCCCTCCACCATCCCTCACACCTTACATGCTATCATCCCCTCCTCTCCATCATCACTCTCATCCTACATGCTATCATCCCCTCCCTTCAATCATCCCTCTCTCACTACATGCTATGACCCTCTCACCTCTGTCATCCCTCTCGCCCTACATGCTATCATCTCCTCCAATCTTTCATCCGTCTCACCCTAAATGCTATTATACCCTCCGCTCCATCATCACTCCAACCTACATGTTATCACCCCTTCCCCTCCATCATCCCTCTCTCCCTACATGGCATCACCCCTCCTTTCCATCATCCCTCTCACCTTACATGCTATCACCCCTTCTATTCCATTACCCCTCTCACCATACATGCTATCATCCCTCCCCTCCATCATCCCTCTCAACCAACATGTTATCATCTCCCCTCCATCATCCCACTCACCCTAAATGGTATCACCCCTCCTCTCCATCATCCGTCTCACCCTACATGCTATCACTCTCCTCAAATAAAACAACCATATCACCCTATATGCTATCTCCATCTCTCCTCCATCCTCCCTCTCACCCTAATGCTATCACCCTCACCAATTCATCTTACCTCTCACTTCATATGCTATAACCCCCTTACCCTCCATTATCTTCCTCATGCTACATGCTTTCATCCCCTCCCCTTGTTCATAGCTCTCACCCTATATGCAGTCATCCTCTCACCTGCATTATCCGTCTCACCTTACATGCTTTCTCCCCTTCCACTCCATCATCTCTCTAATGCTACATGCTATCACTCCCTCCCCTCCATCATCACTCTCACCCTACATGCTATCACCCCCTGCTATCCATCATCACTCTCACCCTACATGCTATCACACCTCTCCCCTCCACCATCCCTCTCACCTTATATGCTATCATCCCCTCCCCTCCATCATCCCTCTCACCATACATGCTATCATCCCCTCCCTTCAGTCATCCCTCTCGCCCTACATGCTATGACCCTCTCACCTATGTCATCCCTCTCTCCCTACATGCTATCATCCCCTCCCTTCAATCATCCCTCTCTCCCTACATGCTATGACCCTTTCACATCCGTCATCCCTCTCGCCCTACATGCTATCATCTCCTCCAATCCTTCATCCGTCTCACCCTAAATGCTATTATACCTTCCCCTCCATCATCACACTCAACCTACATGTTATCACCCCTTCCCCTCCATCATTCCTCTGTCCCTAGTTGGCATCACCCCTCCTTTCCATCATCCCTCTCACCGTACATGCTATCACCCCTTCTATTCCATTACCCCTCTCACCATACATGCTATCACCCCTCCCCTCCATCATCCCTCTCAACCAACATGTTATCATCATCTCCCTCCATCATGCCACTCACCCTAAATGGTATCACCAATCCTCTCCATCATCCCTCTCACTCTTCATGCTATCACTCCCTCAAATAAAACAACCCTATCACCTATATGCTATCACCGTCTCCCCACCATCCTCCCTCTCACTCTAATGCTATCACCCTCACCAATTCTTCATACCTCTCACCTCATATGCTATCACCCCCTTACCCTCCATCATCCCCCTCATGCTACATGCTATCATCCCCTTCCCTCTGTCATCCCTCTCACCCTACATGCAATCATCCTCTCACCTGCATTATCAATCTCACTTTACATGCTTTCTCCCCTTCAACTCCATCATCCCTCTAATGCTTCATGCTATCACCCCCTCTCCTCAATTATCACTCTCACCCTACATGCTATCACCCCCCTGCTATCCATCATCACTCTCACTCTACAAGCTATCACACTTCTCCCCTCCATCATCCCTCTCACCTTATATGCTATCATCCCCTCCCCTCCATCATCCCTCTCATCACACATGCTATCATCCCATCCTCTCAATCGTCCCTCTCACCCTACATGCTATCATCCCCTCCTTTCCATCATCCCTCTCACACTACATGGTATCACCCCTCTCTCAATCATCCCTTTCACCTTACATACTATCACCCCTTCTACTCCATTACCCCTCTCAACCAACATGCTATAAACCCTCCCCTCTATCATCCCTCTCACCGAACATTTTATCATCCTCTCATGTCCATCATCCCTCTCACTCAACATGGTATCATCCCTCACCTCCGTCATCCCTCTCACCTTAAATGCTATCACACCTTCTTCTCCATTATCCCTCTCTCCCTACATGCTATCACCCCTCCATTCCATCATCTTTCTCATGCAACATTTTATCATTCTCTCCCATCCATCATCCCTCTTACCCTACATTGTATCACCTTTCCCCTCCATCATCCCTCTCAACCAACATGTTATCATCCTCTCCCCTCCATCATCCCTCTCTCTTTAAATGGTATCACCCTTCCTCTCCATCATCCCTCTCACCCTACATGCTATCACCCCTCCCCTCCATCACCCCTCTCACCCAACATGGTATCATCCTCTCCAATCCATCCTCACTCTTACCCTACATTGTAACACTGCTCCCCTCCATCATCCCTCTCAACCAACATGTTATCATCCTCTCCCCTCCATTATCCCTCTCACCTTAAATGATATTACCCTTCCCCTCTACCATCCCTCTCACCTTACATGCTATCATCCCCTCCTCTCCATCATCCCTCTCACCCTACATGCTATCATCCCCTCCCTTCAACCATCCCTCTCGCCCTACATGCTATCATCTCCTCCAATCCTTCATCCGTCTCACCCTAAATGCTATTATAACCCTCCCCTCCATCATCACACTCAACCTACATGTTATCACCCCTTCCCCTCCATCATTCCTCTGTCCCTAGTTGGCATCACCCCTCCTTTCCATCATCCCTCTCACCGTACATGCTATCACCCCTTCTATTCCATTACCCCTCTCACCATACATGCTATCACCCCTCCCCTCCATCATCCCTCTCAACCAACATGTTATCATCATCTCCCCTCCATCATGCCACTCACCCTAAATGGTATCACCAATCCTCTCCATCGTCCCTCTCACTCTTCATGCTATCACTCCCTCAAATAAAACAACCCTATCACCTATATGCTATCACCATCTCCCCACCATCCTCCCTCTCACTCTAATGCTATCACCCTCACCAATTCTTCATACCTCTCACCTCATATGCTATCACCCCCTTACCCTCCATCATCCCCCTCATGCTACATGCTATCATCCCCTTCCCTCTGTCATCCCTCTCACCCTACATGCAATCATCCTCTCACCTGCATTATCAATCTCACTTTACATGCTTTCTCCCCTTCAACTCCATCATCCCTCTAATGCTTCATGCTATCACCCCCTCTCCTCAATTATCACTCTCACCCTACATGCTATCACCCCCTGCTATCCATCATCACTCTCACTCTACAAGCTATCACACTTCTCCCCTCCAACATCCCTCTCACCTTATATGCTATCATCCCCTCCCCTCCATCATCCCTCTCATCACACATGCTATCATCCCATCCTCTCAATCGTCCCTCTCACCCTACAGGCTATCATCCCCTCCTTTCCATCATCCCTCTCACACTACATGGTATCACCCCTCTCTCAATCATCCCTTTCACCTTACATACTATCACCCCTTCTACTCCATTACCCCTCTCAACCAACATGCTATAAACCCTCCCCTCTATCATCCCTCTCACCGAACATTTTATCATCCTCTCATGTCCATCATCCCTCTCACTCAACGTGGTATCATCCCTCACCTCCGTCATCCCTCTCACCTTAAATGCTATCACACCTTCTTCTCCATTATCCCTCTCTCCCTACATGCTATCACCCCTCCATTCCATCATCTTTCTCATGCAACATTTTATCATTCTCTCCCATCCATCATCCCTCTTACCCTACATTGTATCACCTTTCCCCTCCATCATCCCTCTCAACCAATATGTTATCATCCTCTCCCCTCCATCATCCCTCTCACCTTAAATGATATTACCCTTCCCCTCTACCATCCCTCTCACCCTACATGCTATCATCTCCTCCAATCCTTCATCCGTCTCACCCTAAATGCTATTATACCCTCCCCTCCATCATCAATCTCAACCTACATGTTATCAACCCTTCCCCTCCATCATCCCTCTCTCCCTACATGGCATCACCCTTCCTTTCCATCATCCCTCTCACCTTACATGCTATCACCCCTTCTATTCCATTACCCCTCTCATCATACATGCTATCACCCCTCCCCTCCATCATCCCTCTCAACCAACATGTTATCATCTCCCCTCCATCATCCCACTCACCCTAAATGGTATCACCCCTCCTCTCCATCATCCCTCTCACCCTGCATGCTATCACTCCCTCAAATAAAACAACCCTATCACCGTACATGCTATCATCATCTCCCCTCCATCCTCCCTCTCACCCTAATGCTATCACCCCCTGCTATCCATCATCACTCTCACTCTACATGCTATCACACCTCTCCCCTCCATCATCCCTCTCACCTTATATGCTATCATCCCCTCCCCCCCATCATCCCTCTCACAATACATGCTATCATCCCCTCCCTTCATCATCCCTCTCGCCCTACATGCTATGACCCTCTCACCTCCGTCATCCCTCTCGCCCTACATGCTATCATCTCCTCCAATCCATCATCCATCTAACCCTAAATGCTATTATCCCCTCCCCTCTATCATCACTCTCAACCTACATATTATCAACCCTTCCCCTCCATCATCCCTCTCTCCCTACATGGCATCACCCCTCCTCTCCATCATCCCTCTCACTCTACATGCTATCTCTCCCTCAAATGAAACAACCCTGTCACCCTATATGCTATCACCATCTCCCCTCCATCCTCCCTCTCACCCTACATGCTATCATCCCCTCCCTTCAATCATCCCTCTCTCCCTACATGCTATGACCCTCTCACCTCCGTCATCCCTCTCGCCCTACATGCTATCATCTCCTCCAATCCTTCATCCGTCTCACCCTAAATGCTATTATAACCCTCCCCTCCATCATCAATCTCAACCTACATGTTATCAACCCTTCCCCTCCATCATCCCTCTCTCCCTACATGGCATCACCCTTCCTTTCCATCATCCCTCTCACCTTACATGCTATCACCCCTTCTATTCCATTACCCCTCTCACCATACATGCTATCACCCCTCCCCTCCATCATCCCTCTCAACCAACATGTTATCATCATCTCCCCTCCATCATGCCACTCACCCGAAATGGTATCACCCCTCCTCTCTATCATCCTTCTCATTCTTCATGCTATCACTCGCTCAAATAAAACAACCCTATCACCCTATATGCTATCACCATCTCCCCTCCATCCTCCCTCTCACTCTAATGCTATGACCCTCACCAATTCATCATACCTCTCACCTCATATGCTATCACCCCCTTACCCTCTATCATCCCCCTCATGCTACATGCTATCATCCCCTCACCTCTGTCATCCCTCTCACCCTATATGCAATCATCCTCTCACCTGCATTATCCATCTCACTTTACTTGCTTTCTCCCCTTCAACTCCATCATCCCTCTAACGCTATGTGCTATCACCCCTCTCCTCAATTATCACTCTCACCCTACATACTATCACCCCCTGCTATCCATCATCACTCTCACTCTACAAGCTATCACACTTCTCCCCTCCATCATCCCTCTCACCTTATATGCTATCATCCCCTCCCCTCCATCATCCCTTTCACCATACATGCTATCATTCCCATCCTCTCAATAGTCCCTCTCACCCTACATGCTATCATCCCCTCCTTTACATCATCCCTCTCACACTACATGGTATCACCCCTCTCTCAATCATCCCTTTCACCTTACATACTATCACCCCTTCTTCTCCATTACCCCTCTCAACCTACATGCTATGAACCCTCCCCTCTATCATCCCTCTCACTGAACATGTTATCATCCTCTCATGTTCATCATCCCTCTCACCCAACATGGTATCACCCTTCACCTCCATCATCCCTCTCACCTTAAATGCTATCACCCCTTCTTCTCCATTATCCCTCTCTCCCTACATGCTATCACCCCTAAATTCCATCATCTTTCTCATGCAACATTTTATCATCCTCTCCCATCCATTATCCCTCTTACCCTTCATTGTATCACACCTTTCCCCTCCATCATCCCTCTCAACCAACATGTTATCATCCCCTCCCCTCCATCATCCCTCTCACCTTAAATGGCATCACCCTTCCTCTCCATCATCCCTCTCACCCTACATGCTATCACCCCTCCCCTCCATCATCCCTCTCACCCAACATGTTATCATCCTCTCCAATCCATCCTCACTCTTACCCTACATTATATCAATGCTCCCCTCCATCATCCCTCTCAACCAACATGTTATCATCCTCTTCCGTCCATCATCCCTCTCACCTTAAATGATATTACCCATCTCTTCCACCATCCCTCTCACCTTACATGCTATCATCCCCTCCTCTCCATCATCCCTCTCACACTACATGCTATCATCCCCTCATTTCCTTCATCCATCTCACTCTATATAGTATCACATCTCCCGTTCATCATCCCTCTCAACCTTCAAGTTATCACCCCCTCCCTTCCATCATCCCTCTCACCCTACATGGTATCACCCCTCCTCTACATCATCCCTCTCACCTAACATGTTATCATCCTCTCCTGTCCATCATCCATCTCACCTTACATGGTATCACCCCTCCCCTCGATCATCTCTCTAACCCAACATGCTGTCATCCTTCCCCTCCAACATCCGTCTCGCGCTACATGCTATGACCCTCTCCTCTCCATCATCCCTCTCATCCTACATGGTATCACCCCTCCTCTCCATCATCCCTCTCACCTTACATGTTATCACTTCCTCACCTACAACACCCCTATCACCTTACATGCTATCACACTCTTTTTTCCATCATCCCTCTCACCCTACATTCTATCACCCCTCCCCTCCACCATTCCTCTCAACTAACCTTTTGTCATCCTCTCCCCTCCATCATCCCTCTCACCTTAAATGGTATCATCCCTCCCCTCCATCATCCCTCTCACCCTACATGCTATCATCCCCTCCTCTCCATCATCCCTCTCACCCTACATGCTATCATCCCCTCCTTTCCATCATCCCTCTCACCCTATATGGTATCACAACTCCCCCCCATCATCCCTCTCAAAACCCACATGTCATCACCCCCTCCCCTCCATCTTCCCTCTAACCATACATGGCATCACCCTCCACTCCATCATCCCTCTCACCTTACATACTATCACCCATTCTACTCCATTATCCCTTTTACCCTACATGCTATCAACCCTCCGTTCCATCATCCATCTCACTGAACATGTTTTCATCCTCTCCCTTTAATCATCCCTTTCACCCTACATGGTATCACCTCTCCCCTCCATCATCCCTCTCACCCAACATGCTATCATCCCCTCCCCTCCAACATACATCTCCCCAACATACTATGACCCTCTCATCTCGATCATCCCTCTCACCCTACATGGTATCACCCCTCCTATCCACCATTCCTCTCAACCAATATGTAATCATCCTCTCCCCTCCATCATCCCTATCACCATAAAAGGTATCACCCCTACCATCCATCATCCCTCTCACTATACATGCTATCATTCCATCACCTCCAACACCCTAACCACCCTATATACTATCACACTCTCTTCTCCATCATCCCTCTCACACTACATAGTATCACCCCTCACCTCCATCATCCCCTCTCACCCAACTGCTATCAAACCCTTCCCCTGCAACATCAGTCATGCACAACATGCTATGACCCTCTCCCCTCCATCATCCCACTCACCCTAAAAGGTATCACCTCTCCCCTCTATCATCCCTCTCACATTATATGCTCTCATCCCCTCCACTCCACCATCCCTCTCGCCCTAAATGTTTTTAATCCCCTCCTATCCATCGTCCATCTCAACCCATATGTTATCACCACTTCCCCTCAATTATCTCTCTCTCCCTACATGGTATCAACCCTCTCCTCCATCATCCCTCTCACCTTGAATGCTATCACCCCTTCTACTCTGTTATCCCTCCCACCCTACATGCAATCACCCCTCCTCTCCATTATCCCTCTCACCCAACATTTTATCATTTTCTCCCATCCATCATCCTTCTTACCCAACATTCCATCACCGCTCCCCTCCATCATCCCTCTCAACCAACATGTTATCATCCTCTCCCCTCCATCATCCCTCTCACCTTAAATGGTATCACCCCTCCCCTCCTTCATCCCTCTCACCCTACATGCTATCATCCCCTTCTCTCCATCATCCCTCTGACCCTACATGCTATCATCCCCTCCTTTTCCCTCATCCCTCTCACCCTACATGGTACCACAACTCCTCTCCGTCATCCCTCTCAACCTACATATCATTACCCCCTCCCCTCCATCAACCCTTTCACCCTACATTATACCACACCTCCCTCCATCGTCCCTATCACCTTAAATACTATCACCCCTTCTTCTCAATTATCCCTCTCACCCTACATGCTTTCAACCCATCCCCTCCATCATCCCTCTCACCCTACATGCTTTCAACCCTCCCCTCCATCATCCCTCTCACCCAACATGTTATCATCCTCTACAATCCATCATCCCTTTTACACTACATTGTGTCACTCCTCCCCTCCATCATCCCTCTCAACCAACATGTTATCATCCTCTCCCCTCCGTCATCCCTCTCACTTTAAATTGTATCACCCCACCCCTCCATCATCCCTCTCACTCTACATTCTATCATCCCCTTTTTCTCCATCATCCATCTCACCCTACATGCTATCATCCCCTCCTTTCCATCATCCCTCTAACCCTGCATGGTATCACAACTCCCCTCCATCATCCCTCTCAACCTACATGTTTTCACCCCCTCCACTCCATCATCCCTCTCAACCTACATGGTATCACCCCTCTCCTCCATCATCCCTCTCACCTTACATGCTATCACCCCTTGAACTCCATAATCCCTCTCACCCTATATTCTATCATCTGCTCCTTTCCATCATCCCTCTCACCCTACATGGTATCACAACCCCCTCCATCATCAATCTCACCGAACATGTTATCACCCTCTCCCGTTCATCATCCCTCTCACCCTACATGATATGACCCCTCCCCTCCATCATCCCTCTCACCAAACATGGTATCATCCCTTCGCCCCAACATCCATCTCTCACAACATGCTATGACCGTCTCCTTTCCATCATCCCTCTCGCCCTGCATGGTATCACCCCTCAATTCCATCATTCCTCTCAACTAATATGTTATCATCCTCTCCCCTACATCATCCCTCTCACCGAAAAAAGTATTACCCCTCCCCTCCATCATCCCTTTCACCCTACATGCTACTACTACCTCACCTCCAACACCCCTATCACCCTATATACTATCACCCTTTCTTCACCATCATCCCTCTCACCCTTCATGGTATCACCCCTCCCCTCCACCATCCCTCTCACCCAATATGCACTCATCCCTTCCCCTCAAACATCCGTCTCAACCAACATGACGTCATGCTCTACCCTCCATCATCCATCTCTCCCTAAAAGGTATCACCTCTCCCATCCATCATCCGTCACCCTACATGCTCTCATCCTCTCCCCTCCATCATCCCTCTCACCCTAAATGCTATCATCCCCTCCCATCCATCGCCCCTCTCAACCTACATGTTTATCACCACATCCCCTCCATTAATCCCTTCTCCCTCCATGGTATCACCCCTCCTCCATCATCCCTCTCACCTTAAATGCTATCACACCTTCCACTCTATTATCCCTCTCACTACATTGTATCATCCTCTCCCCTCCATCATCCTCTCTCCCTAAAAGGAATCACCTCTCCCATCCATCATCCCTCTCACCCTACATGCTCTCATCCTGTCCCCTCCATCAACCTCTCACCCTGAATGCTATTATCCCCTCCCATCCATTGTCCCTCTCAACCTACATGTTATCACCACTTACCCTCCATTATCCCTTTCTCCCTTCATGGTATCACCCCCCTCCCCTCCATCAACCCTCTCACCTTAAATGCTATCACACCTCCACTCTATTATCCCTCTCACCCAACATGTTATCATCCTCTCCCCTCCACATCCCTCTCATATTAAAATTTTATCACCCCTCCATCATCCCTCTCACCCTACATGCTATCATCCCCTCTCTCAATCATCCCTCTCACCCTATAAGCTATTATCTCCTCCTTTCCTTCATCCCTGTCACTTTACATGGTATCACAACTCCCCTCTATCATCCCTCTCACCCTACATGTTATCACCCCTCCCCTTCATCATCCCTCCACCCTGCATGGTATCACCCCTCCCCTCCATCATCCCTCTCACCTTACATACAATCACCATTTCTACTCCATTATCCCTCTCTCCCTACATGATATCAACCCTCCCCTCCATCATCCATCTCACCAAACATGTTATCATCCTCTCAAGTCCATCATCCCTCTCACCCTACATGGTATCACACCTCCCCTCCATCATCTCTCTCATTAAATGTTATCACCCCTTCTACTCCTTTATCCCTCTCACCCTTCATGCTATCATCCCCTCCTCTCCATCATCCCTCTCACACTACATGCTATCATCCCCTCATTTCTATCATCGATCTCACTCTACATAGTATCACAACTCCCGTTCATCATCCGTCTCAACCTTCAAGTTATCACCCCCTCCCTTCCATCATCCCTCTCACCCTACATGGTATCACCCCTCCTCTACATCATCCCTCTCACCTAACATGTTATCATCCTCTCCTGTCCATCATCCATCTCACCCTACATTGTATCACCCCTTCCCTCGATCATCTCTCTAACCCAACATGCTGTCATCCTTCCCCTCCAACAATCGTCTCGCGCTTCATGCTATGACCCTCTCCTCTCCATCATCCCTCTCATCCTACATGGTATCACCCCTCCTCTCCATCATCCCTCTCAAGGTAAAAGGTATCACCCTTCCCCTCCTTAATCCCTCTCACCTTTCATGCTATCACTTCCTCACCTACAACACCCCTATCACCTTATATGCTATCACACTCTTTTCCTCCATCATCCCTCTCACCCTACATTCTATCACCCCTCCCCTCCATCATTCCTCTCAACTAACCTTTTGTCATCCTCTCCCCTCCATCATCCCTCTCACCTTAAATGGTATCATCCCTCCTCTCCATCGTCCCTCTCACCCTACATGCTATCATCCCCTCTCCATCATCCATCTCATCCTACATGCTATCATCCCCTCCTTTCCATCATCCCTCTCACCCTATATGGTATCACAACTCCCCTCCATCATCCCTCTCAACCTACATGTCATCACCCCCTCCCCTCCATCTTCCCTCTAACCATACATGGCATCACCCTCCACCCCTATCATCCCTCTCAACCTTACATACTATCACCCATTCTACTCCATTATCCCTTTCACCCTACATGCAATCAACCCTCCGTTCCATCATCCCTCTCACTGAACATGTTTTCATCCTCTCCCTTTAATATCCCTTTCACCCTACATGGTATCACCTCTCCCCTGCATCATCCCTCTCACCCAACATGCTATCATCCCCTCCCCTCCAACATCCATCTCCCCAACATACTATGACCCTCTCCTCTCCATCATCCCTCTCATCCTACATGGTATCACCCCTCCTATCCATCATTCCTCTCAACCAATATGTAATCATCCTCTCCCCTCCATCATCCCTATCACCGTAAAAGGTATCACCCCTACCATCCATCATCCCTCTCACTATACATGCTATCACTCCATCACCTCCAACACCCTAATCACCCTATATACTATCACACTCTCTTCTCTGTCATCCCTCTCACACTAAATAGTATCACCCCTCACCTCCATCATCCCTCTCACCCAACATGCTATCAATCCCTTCCCCCCGCAACATCAGTCATGCACAGCATGCTATGACCCTCTCCCCTCCATCATCCCACTCACCCAAAAGGTATCACCTCTCCCCTCTATCATCCCTCTCACATTATATGCTCTCATACCCTCTAAATCCACCATCCCTCTCGCCCTAAATGTTTTTAATCCCCTCCTATCCATCGTCCATCCAACCCATATGTTATCAAACCACTTCCCCTCAATTATCTCTCTCTCCCTACATGGTATCAACCCTCTCCTCCATCATCCCTCTCACCTGAATGCTATCAACCCCTCCTCTTTTTTATCCCTCTCACCCAACATTTTATCATTTTCTCCCATCCTCATCCTTCTTACCCTACATTCCATCACTGCTCCCCTCCATCATCCCTCTCAACCAACATGTTATCATCCTCTCCCCTCCATCATCCCTCTGACCTTAAATGGTAACACCCCCCCCCTCCTTCATCCCTCTCACCCTACATGCTATCATCCCTTTTCATCCATCATCCCTCTCACCCTACATGCTATCATCCCCTCCTTTCCATCATCCCTCTCACCCTACATGGTACCCACAACTTCTCTCTGTCATCCCTCCAAACCCACATATCATTACCCCCCCTCCCCTCCATCAACCCTTTCACCCTACATGATACCAAAACCTCCCCCCATCGTCCCTATCACCTTTAAAAACTATCACCCCTTCTACTCAATTATCCCCTCCACCATACATGCTTTCAAAACCATCCCCTCCATCATCCCTCTCACCCTACATGCTTTCATCCCTCCCCTCCATCATCCCTCTCACCCAACATGTTATCATCCTCTCCCCTCCGTCATCCCTCTCACTTTAAATTGTATCACCCCACCCCTCCATCATCCCTCTCACTCTACATTCTAAACATCCCCTTCTCTCCATCACCATCTCACCCTACATGCTATCATCCCCTCCTTTCCATCATCCCTCTAACCCTGCATGGTTTTCACAACTCCCCTCCATCATCCCTCTCAACCTACATTTTTCACCCCCTCCACTCCATCATCCCTCTCACCCTACATGGTATCACCCCTCTCCCCCACATCCCCTCCACCTTACATGCTATCACCCCTTGAACCCATAATCCCTCTCACCCTACATTCTATCATCTGCTCCTTTCCATCATCCCTCTCACCCTACATGGTATCACAACTCCCCTCCATCATCAATCTTACCGAACATGTTATCACCCTCTCCCGTTCATCATCCCTCTCCCCCCTACATGATATGACCCCTCCCCTCCATCATCCCTCCAACAAACATGCTATCATCCTTTCGCCTCCAGCATCCATCTCTCCCCAACATGCTATGACCCTCTCCTTTCCATCATCCCCTCTCGCCCTGCATGGTTACACCCCTCCTTTCCATCATTCCTCTCAACTAAAAATGTTATCATCCTCTCCCCTACATCATCCGTCTCACCGTAAAAAGTATTACCCCCTCCCCTCCATCATCCCTTTCACCCTACATGCTAACCACTACCCACCTCCAACACCCCTATCCACCCTATTACATCACCCCTTTCTTACCATCATCCCTCCACCCTTCAGGTAACACCCCTCCCCTCCACCATTTCCCTCTCAAACCCCAAAATGCACTCATCCCTTCCCCTCAACACCATCTCACACAACATGCTATTAGCCTCTCCCCTCCATCATCCCTCTCACCCTACATGCTTTCATCCCCTCCCCTCAATCATCCGTCTCAACCAACATGCTATCATGCTCTCCCCTCCATCATCAATCTCTCCCCCAAAAGGTATCACCTCTCCCATCCATCATCCCTCCACCCTACATGCTCTCATCAACTCCCCTCCATCATCCCTCAACCCTAAAAGCTATCATCCCCTCCCATCCATCGCCCCTCTCAACCTATATGTTTTTCACTACTTCCCCTCCATATCCCTTTCTCCCTCCATGGTAATCACCCCTCCTCCATCATCCCTCTCACCTTAAATGCTATCACACCTTCCACTCTATTATCCCTCTCACTACATTGTAAATCCTCTCCCTCCATCATCCCTCTCTTCCCTAAAAGGTATCACCCCTCCCCTCCATCATCCCTCCACCCTACATGCTAAACATCCCCCTCTCTCAATCATCCCTCTCACCCTATAAGCTATCATCTCCTCCTTTCCTTCATCCCTGTCACCCACATGGTATCACAACTCCCCTCTATCATCCCTCTCACCCTACATGTATCACCCCTCCCCTCCATCAACCCCCCTCACCTTACATACAATCACCATTTCTACTCCATTATCCCTCTCCTCCCCACATGCAAACAACCCTCCCCTCCATCATCCATCTCACCGAACATGTTATCATCCTCTCAAGTCCGTCATCCATCTCACCCTACATGTATCACACCTCCCCTCCATCATCTCTCTCCTTAAATGTTAACACCCCTTCTACTCCTTTATCCCTCTCACACCCTTCATGCTATCACCCCCTCCCCTCCATCATCCCTCTCAACCAACATGTTATCATCCCCTCCCCTCCATCATCCCCCTCTCTTTAAATGGTATTGCTCCTCGCCTCCTTTATCCCTCTCACCCTTCATGCTATCATCCCCTCCTCTCCATCATCCCCTCACCCCTTCATGCTAAACACCCTTCCTTTCCATCATCCCCTCTCACACTACATGTAACACACTCTCCTCCATCATCCCTCTCAACCTACATGTTATCACCCCTCCCCCCATCATCCCTCAACCCATCATGATATCACCCCTCCCCTCCATTATACCTATCACCTTACATACTATCACCCCTTCTACTCCATTATCCCTCTCACCCTACATGCTATCAACCCTCCCTTCAATTATTCCTATCACCGAAGATGTTATCATCCTCCCGTCTATCATCCCTCTCACCCTACATGGTATCACCCCTCCCATCCATCATCCCTATCACTCAACACGCCTATCATCCGTTCCCCTCCAACATCAGTCATGCCAAACATGCTATGACCCCCTCCTCTCCATCATCCCTCTCTCCCTACATGGTATCACCACTCCTCTCCATCATGCCTCTCAACCAATATGTTATGCTTTCCCCCCCTCAATCATCCCTATCCAAAACCGAAAAGGTAAAACCCTCTCCTCCCCCTCATCTATCTCACTGAACATGTTATCATCCTCTCAAGTCCATCATCCCTCTCACCCTACATGGTATCACCTCCCCTCCATCATCCCTTTCCTTAAATGCTATCTCCCCTTCTACTCCTTTATCCCTCTCACCCTTCATGCTATCACCCCTCCCCTCCATCATCCCTCTCAACCAACACGTTATCATCCCCTCCCCTCCATCATCCCTCTCACTTTACATGGTATCACCCCTCCTCTCCATCATCTCTCTCTCCCAACATGCTATCATCCTTTCACCTCCAACATCCGTCTCGCACAACATGCTGTGACCCTCTCCTCTACATCATCCCACTCTCCCTACTTGGAATCACCCCTCCTCTCCATGATCCCTCTGAACCAACATGATATCATTCTCTCCCCTCCATCATCCCTCTCTCCCAAAATGGCATCACCCCTCCCCTTCATCATCCCTCTCTCCCTTCATGCCATCACTTCCACACCTAAAACATCCCTATCACCGTATATGCTATCACAATCTCCTCTCCATGATCCCTCTCACCCTACATGCTATCAACCCTCCCCTCCCTCATCCCTCTCACACGATGTGTTATCATCCTGTCCCATCCATCATCCCTCTTACCTTACATTGTATCACAGCTCCCCTCCATCATCCCTCTCAACGAGCATGTTATCATCCTCTCCCCTCCATCATCCCTCTCACCTTAAATGGTATCACCCCTCTTCTCCATCATCCATCCCACGCAACATGCTATCATCCCATCACCTACAACATCCGTCTCGCCCAAGATGCTATTACCCTGTCCTCTCCATCATCCCTCTCACCCTTCATGCCATGACCCCCTCCCCTAAAACATCCTCTCAGCCTAGATGGTATCACCCCTCCCCTCCATCATCCCTCTCACCCTACATGCTATCTCCCTTTTCCCACAAACATCCCTCTCACCCTACATGGCATCACCCCTCTGCTCTATCAACCCTCTCACTCTACATGCTATCACTCCATCTACTCCATTATCCCTCTCAACCTACATGCTGTCACACCTCCCCTCCATCATCCCTCTCACCCAACATGTTATCATCCTCTCACACCCATCATCCCTCTCACCCTACATGGTATCACACCTCCCCTCCATCATTCGTCTCACCTTACATGCTATCATCCCCTCCCCTCCATCATCCCTATCACAACACATGCAATCATCCCCTTCCTTCCATCATCCCTCTCACCCTACATGCTATCACCCTAACCCCTCAATCATCCCTCTCACCCTATATGCTATCATCTGCTCCCCTGCATCATCCCTCTCACAATACATGCTATCACAACTCCCCTCCAACATCCCTCTCACCCTATATGGTATCACCCCTCCCCTGCATCAACCCTTTCACCTATCATGCTATCACCCTCTGTACTCCTTTAAATCCCTCTCGCCCAACATGCTATATCACCCGTCCCCTCCACATCCCTCTCATGCAACATGCTATCATCCTATCCCATCCATCATCCCACTCACAATACATGGTATCACCCATCCCCTCCTTCATCCCTCTCACCAAACATGCTATCTTCCCCTCCCCTCCAACATCCCTCTCACCCTTCATGCTATCACCCTCATCCCTCCATCATCCCTATCACCTATATGCTGTCATCCCCTCCCCTTCCAACAACCCTCTTGCAATACATGCTATCACCACCCCCTCCCTTCCATCATCTCTCTCACACTAAATTCTGTCAACCCCTCACCTCCAACATACACCTCGCCCTACATGCTATCACCTTTTTTCCCTCCATCATCCCTCTCACGCTACATGTTACGACTTCCTTCCCTCCATTATCCCTTTCACCTTACATGCTCTCACCCCCTCCCCTCCATTATCCATCTCACCCTACATGTTATCAATATATCTTCGCAATCTCTCTCTCATCCTACATGTTATCACCTCCTCCCTGCCATCTTCCTTGTCATCCTACGCACTATCATCCCCTCCCATCCATCATCCCACTTGCCCTACTTGCTATCATCCCCTCCCCTCCATCATCTCTCTACCTCTACATGCTATCACCCCCTGTAGTCCATTATCCTTCTCACCCTACATGTTGTCACCCCTCACCTCAATCGTCCCTCTCACCCAACATGTTATCATCCTCTCCTCTCAAACATCTCTATCACACTACATGCTATCAATCCCTCCCTTCCATCATCCCTCTCACCTTACATTCTTACACCACCTCCACTCCATCATCCCTCTCACCGTACATGCTATCATTCCCTCCCCTCCATCTTCCCCATCACCCTACATGTTATCATCCCCTCCCCTCCAACAACCCTTCTCACCCTACATGCTATCACCCCCCTCCATTCCATCATCCCTCTCACCCTACATGTTATCACCCCTTCTACTCCATTATCCCTCTCACCCCACATGCTATAACCCCCTCCCATCCGTCATCCCTCTCACCTTACATGCTATCACCCCTTCTACTCCATTATCCCTCTCACCCTACAATGCTATCACCCCCCTCCCCTCTATCATCCCTCTCACTCAACATGTTACCATCCTCTCCCCTCCATCATCCTTCTCACCCTACATGCTATCACCCCTCCCGTTGATCATCCCTCTCACACTACCTGCTATCACTCCCTCCCCTCCAACATCCCTCTCACCCTACATGCTATCACTCCATGTTCTCCATTATCCCCTCTCACCTACATGCTATCATACCTCCCGTCTATCATCGCTCTCACACCAGCATGTTATCATCCTCTCCCCTCCATCATCCCTCTCAATGTGCATGTTATCACTCACTCCCCTTCATCATCCCTCTCACCCTACATGCTGTCATCCCCTCCCGCCATCTCTCTCTCACCCTACATGTTATCGCTATCTTCCCTGTCACCCTACATGCTATCATTCTCTTCCCTCCATCCTTCCCTTCCCATACATGGTATCACCCTTTTCCCTCTGTCATCTCTCTCCACCCTACATGCTATCATCCTCTCCCCTCCATCCCCCCCTCCCCCTACATGGTATCTCCCCTTTTCCTCTATCATCACTCTCACCCTACATGCTATCATCCCCTCCCCTCCTTTCTCCCTCTCACCCTACATGCTAACACCCCCCCTCCATCATCCCTCTCGACCTACATGTTATCAACCCCCGCCCCTCCATCATCCCTTTCACCTTACATGCTACCACATTTTCCCCCTCCATAATCCCTCTCACCCTACATGCAATCACCCCCTCCCCCTCCATCAATCCTCTCACCTTACATTCTATCACTTTGTCCCCTCCATCATCCCTCTCACACTACATGCTATCACCCCCTCCCCTCCATCATTCCTCTTACACTACCTGCTATCACCCCCTGTACTCCATCATCCCTCTCACCCTACATGCTATCACCCCTCTCCTCCATCATCTCTCTCACCCAACACGTTATCATCCTCTCCCCACCAATATCCCTCTCACCCAACATGATATCACCCCTCCCCTCCATCATCTATCTCACTGTACATGCAATCACCCCCTGCCCTCCATCATCCATCTTTCCCTATATGCTATCATTCCCTATTCTCGATTATCCCTCTTACCCTTCATGCTATTACTCCTCCCCTCCATCATCCCTCTCACTCAACATGTTATCATCCTCACCCCTCCATCATCCCTCTCACCCTACATGCTATCATCCCTCCCCTCTATCATCCCTCTTAACCTATGCTATCACTCCCTCCCCTTCAACATCTGTCTCACCCTACATGATATCACCCTTTCCCCTCCATCATCCCTCTCACCCTACATGCTATTACCCTGTCCCCTCCATCATCCCTCTCATCCTACATGCTATCATCCCTACCCTTCATCATCCTTCTCACTCTACATGCTATCAATTCTTCCCCTCCATCATCCTTCTCACTCTACATGCTATCACCCCTTCCCCTCCATCATCCCTCTCATCCTACATGCATCACCCCTCCCCTCCATCATCCCACTCACCCTACATGCAATCACCCCCTTCCCTCCATCATCCCTCTCACCCTACATGCTATCAACTGCTTACCTTCATCATCCCTCTCACCCTACATGCTATCACCCTTTCCTCTCCATCATCCCTCTCACCCTACATGCTATCATCCTCTCCACTTCATCATCCTTCTCCTAGTCCATGCTATCACCTCTTCCACTCTATCATCCTTCTCACTCTACTTGCTATCACCCACTCACCTCCATCATCCCTCTCACCCTACATGCTATCACCCACTTACCTCCATCATCCCTTTCACCCTACATACTATCACCCCTCTCCCCTCCATCATCCCTCTCACTCTAAATGCTATCTCCCCCTCCCCTCCATCTCTCTCACTCTACATGCTATCTCCCCGTCCCCTCCATCATCCCTCTCACCCTACATGCTATCACCCCCTCCCCTCTATCATCCCTCTCACCCTACATGCTATCATCCCCTGCTCTTCATCATCCCTCTCACACTACATGCTATCCCACCCCTCCCCTCCATCATCCTTCTAACCTTCCATGCTATCACCTCCTCTCCTCCGTCATCCCTCTCACCCTAGATGTTATTACCTTATCCTTTCCATCATCCCTCTCACTCTGCATACTATCAACACCTCCCCTCCATAATCCATTGCACCATTCATGCTATCACTCCCTCACCTCCATCATTAATTACTCCCTACATACTATAACCACCTCCCCTCCATCATCCATTACACCACACATACTTTTACTCCCTCCCCTGCATCATCCATTACACCCTACATGCCATCAACCCTCCCCTGCATGATCCCTTACACCTTACATGCCGTCACACCACTTCCTCTGCATCATCCTTTACAAACTACATGTCATCACCCCCTCCCCTCCATCATCCCTTACTCCCTACATAACATCTTTCTATAACACTCCTCCTCCACCTTCTCGATTAACCAAAGTCTATTTCCTTGGATCAAGAGTCAACCAAGTCTCACCATCATACCTTACACCTAACCTCCTACTCACAACCAGACAACACTCTCCTGCCCCATTACCCCCATCTACACGACACGCAGACTACCCCTCCTCGCCCACAAATAAAACCCCCACCAACGCAACACCAGACTACACACCTCTCTCCCCAATTTCCAACACAACAAGAGAGAGACTCCCTCTCCCTCCGCTCCATGTCCGCCATCAAAACTGCACAGAGGACTATGATCCGTCTCCTATCACCGCAATCAGGACACAACACCAGACGACAATTCCTCGCTCCGCAAGTGACCCCCACCACCCCTACAGATCCAAAACAAGAAACTAACTGAAGCCATCCACTTCCCTATTTCATTCCGACAGACAAACAGCAACAGCAGCGGCTTTATAATGTGATTATCAAAAAAGTGTAGGAACTATCACGTTGTATATATAGTATGTATATATATATATATATTATATTATATATATATTTATTATATTATGATATATATAGTATATAATAGGGTATATATATGTAATGTATAGATATATTATATATATATATTATTATATATATATATATAAGTGAGTATGTATGATATATATTATATATAGTGGTAAATATATATATGTCGGTGCTAGCATATGTAACTTATTTTTTTTAGATACTATTTGATAGAGAAATAAGTTGCGGAATATGGGTCTAATTATTGTAGTGTCTTGGGAGTTATGCCAAAATGTAAAGTATTAGCTAATAAGCAATGAATCGTCATGGAAAATTAGCATATATGTATGCAAGTTAAATTTTTAAGTATGTTAATAATGTTATTAGATTGTGCTGGTATGTTAAGATGAATATTTAAACAAAAAATACAACTTGTGTTATTTTATAATGTACCATTTAATTTTAGCAGTATAAATACTAAATAGTATGAAAACCACATGTACTTATGGGTTAGAACGGATTCCAAATTTACTGACAATGTTGTTAATAATTGATGATTCAGTTTATTGTCTTTTCCGTGTTTTTGTTTCCGACATAAAGTATGGGAGCGTCTGTCGTTTTCGATGTTGTACTTAAATAATCATGGCGACCAAAACATTTCTGACATATCTGACACTGATAAGTTTCTCCTTCCGTACGACGTTCTAGTATGTACTTTTCACTTATTTGCTCAAAAAAAAAAAAAAATTCCACATATTGTACAAGCAAACTTTCTTATTATTATGTCTCTTTTCATGTTGTACTAAATAATCATAGCGACCAAGACATTTCTGACATTTCTCTGACACTGGTTAAAGTTTCGTCTGTTCCGTTATGAGTTCTAGTATGTATTTCAACTTATATTTCTCAAAAAAATTTCTTTTCACATATTGTACAAGCAAACTTCTTATTAATAAATATTATGTCTCTTTCATGGTGTACTAAATATTCTTGGCACTAAAAACATTATCTGACATTTCTGACACTGATATAGTTTCTCTCCCGTATTCGTATGAGTTCTAGTATGTTTTTTCATCTCCCATTTCTCAAAAAATTTCTTTTTACATATTGTACAAGCAAACCTCTTATTAATAATATTATGTCTCTTTTCATGTTGTACTAAATAGTTATGGTGAGCAAAACATTTCTGACATTTTCTGAACTGATATGGTTTGTATCCACTGTATGTATCTTTTCATGTGTCACTAAATATTTCTTAACACTAAAACATTTCTGACATTTCTGACACTGATATGGTTTCTCTCCCGTATGAGTTATTTCTCCAATCTTTGTTCCATGGTTTTTTTTTTCTGATGAGTTCTCTTTATCCTCACTAATCTTTGTTTTTGTATTTTCTTCCAAATATTGTTTTTAATATCTACATCGTAAAAGGTTATCTAACTCAGAGAGAGTAATGTTATCTATTCTTATCAAAGGATTCTGATGATGTTAGTATCTATATCAAATGTATACGTTTTTTCTTCCACTTTTTCAGAGGACATTTTAATTAATAATATACAATAGATATTAGGTATAAAAAATGTACAAGTAGTGCATTATGAGTACTATACAGTAAATAAATCTCAAAAATCACATATTTGTTTTACAAAATATTAATGACTATAAAAACATTTAACATTTTCTGATAGTCTTAATATTATGTCTCTTTTCATGTTGTACTAAACATTCATGGATATAAAAACATTTTTGACATTTCTGACACTGATATGGTTTCTCTCCCGTATGAATTCTAGTATGTATTTTCAATCTATATTTCTCAAAAAATGTCTTTTCGCATAATGTACAAGCAAATTCTATCAATAATATTTATGTCTCTTTCATGTTGTAATAAATATTCATGGCTAATAAAACATTTCTGGCATTTCTGGAATTATATGGTTTTCTCTCCTGTATGAGTTCTATATGTATTTTCAACTTATATTTATCAAAAAAATGGTCTTTCGCATAATGTACAAGCAACTTCTCATTATGATGTCATTTTCATGTTTTTATAAATAGTCATTACCGAACAAAAAACTTTTGAAATGTCTGACATTGATTGGTTTCTCTCCAGTATGTATCTTTTCATGTTTGTACAATATTCCTTGGCACTAAACATTTCTGACTTTCTGACACATGATATGGTTTCTCTTTTGATGAGTTGTTCTAGTATGTATTTCCAACATATATTTTGTAAGAAATTTCTTTCCGCATAATATAACAAGCAAACTTCTTATGTCTCTTCATATGAAGTTCTTCAAATTGTGTTTCTCATATTACTTCGTAAAAAAGATATTAAATCAGAAGCAGAAGTTAACTATCTTATCAAAGGATTCGATTGTGTATCTATATCAAATGGTATACGTTAATTTCTTCCACTTTAGAGGACATTTTATTAATAATATACAATAGATATTAGGTATAAAAAATGTACATAGTAGTGGCATTATGATTTAGACAACTTCCACTGTGTATACACGTTTATCTGAATGAAATATAAATATAAATTAAAAGTACTTATCAGTAAATAAATCTCAAAATCGATATTTGTTTTACTAAATATTAAATGACTATATAAAAATTTAACATTTTCTGATAGTCTTAATATGATGTCTCTTTCATGTTGTACTAAAACATTCATGGATATAAGATATTTTTGACATTTCTGACACTGATTATGGTTTCTTTCCAATTATTGAATTCTAGTATGTATTTTCAATCTATATTTCTCAAAAAATGTCTTTTCGCATAATGTACAAAGCAAACTTCTTATTAATAATATTATTTCTCTTTTCATGTTGTAATAATATTCATGGCAATAAAAACATTTCTTGACATTTCTGCACATATGAGTTTCTCTTCCCGTAGAGTTTCTATATGTTATTTTCAATCTACATTTCTCAAAAAATCGTCTTTTCGCATAATTTACAAGCCTGCAAACTGTTGTCTTATTATGTGTTTTTTTCATGTTTTAATAAATATTCCATGGGCTATAAAAAATTTCTGACATTTCTGACACTGATATGATTTCTCTTCCGTATGTGTTCTAATAGTTTTTTGGGGGGGTATTTTCAATCTACGTTCCTCAAAAAATGTATAGATTTGCGCATGATGTACAAGGCAAACTTTTGTTATGTATCTTTTCATGTTGTATAAATATGTTCCTTACACTAAAACATTGTGTATTACATTATGTCGGACACCTGGTGTATGGTTTATTCTCCCGAGATGTGTTTTTTTCATGTTGTACTAATATTTCTTGACAGCGCTAAAAAAATTTATTACATTTCTGACAGCAGATATAGTTTTTCTCTTTCGTATGAATTCTAGTATATGTATGTTTGTCAAACCTAATATTTCGTAATAAATTCTTTCGCAGTATTTAATCAATCAAACGATAAGTGATTAATAATATTGTGTCCCTTTTCATGTTGTAATAGGATATTCATGGCTATAATGAACAGTTTTTGAGACATTGTCGGACACTGATATGGTTTCTCTCCCGTATGGAGTATCAATATGTGAGTTGTTCAATCTAACGTTTTTCAAAAAATGTCTTTCTGGCATAATGTACAAGCAACTTCTTATTATAATGTCTCTGATTGTCATGGTTGTATTAAATTGGGCGGATGAACGAAAACAGAAAAACTCATTTTTGTGTGACATTTGTCTTCGGACATTGATATGTTTCTCTCCCGGATGTATCTTTTCATGTTGTACTAAATATTTCTTAATACTAAAACATTTCTGACTTTTGACATTGGTATGGTTTCTCTTTCATATTGAGTTGTTCTAGTATGTATTTTCACCTTATATTTTGTAGGAAATTTCTTTCCACATAATATACAAGCAAACTTTTATGTCGTCTTCGTATGAAGTTCTTCCAAATTGTGTTTCTTCAATAGTCTTCAATGTGAAAGGATATTAAAGGAAAGAGTTTTAAAATGTTTTCTATCTTATCAATGAAGATGGATTCGCAGTGTGTTAGTGAATCGATATCAAAATTTGTGAGTGTTTTTTTTTTTTTCAACAAGTCGCCATCTCCCACGGTAGGCAGGTGACCAAAAAAAGAAAGAAAACAATTTTCTTCTTCTTATTCTTTTTTAGTAATCTTTACAGGAAAAGGGGTTACTAGCCCATTGTTCCCGCTCATTTGTATGACTTTAAGGAAAGATGCATGGCTTACGGAGAAAGATTCTATATTCCACTTCCGCATGGATATGTAAAATGTGAAAGTAATAAGACCGAAGAAACGCTAATATAAGACTAACAATCATAAGATAAAGAATCTCTATGATGAGATTGTAGTATAAATAAATGTGTACATGTATGGTAGTGTGGACCTAAGATGTAAGATAGGAGAAGTGAGAAGACATGCCTTGTAATCTTGAGATAGTAGATGAGACAGATACATAAAGTACATACGCAGCAATGATTACCATCATGTAAAACATCAGCTAGGCTTTCGTATTTTGAGCTCTCACTTGGCAGGCGCGTAGAGTACCTCCCTGGGATGGTTGCTGTCTACAACCTTACTACCTATATCAAATGTATACACTAATTCTTCACTTTTTCAGGACGACAGATGTTAATTAATGATGAAGCTTACAATAGATGTACTTAGAGTATAAAAAATGTGAGCATTATTACTGTCACTTGTCTCTTTTCGTATTTTTATGTTATATTGTACAACGTAAACTTCTATTAATAATATTATTTTCTCTTTTCATGTTCACTAAATATTTGTAAACTAAAACATTTGACATTTCTGAACAGATATGGTTTCTTCTCCCGTTATGAGTTCGATAGTAATGTATTTTCAAATCTACGTTCCTCAAAAACTGTCTTTTCGCCATAATGTACAAGCTAGACTGCTTATTATGTATCTTGTTCATGTTGTACTAAATATTCCTAGACACTAAAACATCTGAACATTTCTGACTCTGATATTGGTTTTATCCCCCGTATGTTATTTTTTCATGATTGTACTAAATATTTTGACACTTAAAACATTTATTACATTTCTGACACTGATATGGTTTTTCCACTCGTGTATGTATTGTGATTCTATGTGGGTACTAAAGTATTTCTTAACACTGAAAACCATTTATTAGCATTCTGACACTGATATTAGTTTCCGCCCATATGTATCTTAGTCAGGTTTCTCTTTTGTGATGGTGTTTGTTATTGTAAGTCTAGTTTTCATAAACGTCATATTTTGGGTAGAGTGTTTTCTCTTCCGCATAATATACACGCACCAATATTCTTTTTCTCTTCAATGTTTTTTTCACATGTACGTCTCCTATTATGTTTTACTAAATATTCATGGCTATAAAAACATTTCTGACATTTCTGACACTGATATGGTTTCTCTCCCATATGAGTTCTAGTATGTATTTTCAACCTATATTTTGTAAGAAATTTCTTTCCACATAATGTACAAGCACCAATCTTCTTTTTCTTTTCATATGTTTTTTCACATGTATGTCTCCTATTATGTTTTACTAAATATTCCTTGGCACTAAAACATTTATGACATTTCTGACACTGATATGGTTTTTCTTTTGTATGAGTTGTTCTAGTATGTATTTCCAACCTATATTTTTTAAGAAATGTCTTTCCGCATAATGTACAAGCAAACTTCTTATTAATAATATGTCTTTTCACATGAAGTTCTTCAAATTGTGTTTTTTCAATATATACATCATAAAAAGATATTAAATCAGAAAGAGTAATATTATCTATCTTATCAAAGGATTCAATTGTAGTATCTATATCAAATGTATACCCTAATTCTTCCACTTTTTCAGAGGACATATTACATTTGAAATAAAATATAAAATATAAATTAAAAGTACTACTATACAGTAAATAAATACAGTAAATAATTTAAACCTTAAAAATCACATATTGTACATGTAGTGTCAAATATGTAAAACTGGTCAATTAACAAGAACTCCTTTAAAATTAAGCCCTTTTTAAAATTTTCTCCTATATGTTTAAATATATATTTTTTTCATTAATGTTAATGTAAAAATTTTTAATTTTGCACCAGAAGAATCATAGCGAAATTATTGCGTACACAAATTTTCGCTTGTTCTCCCTATTCGGCACGACATCTTTTCTTATGTTGTACTAAATATTCCTTGATACTAAAACATTTATTACATTTCTGACACTGATATGGTTTCTCTTTCGTATGAGTTCTAGTATGTAGTTTCATCTCACATTTCTCAAAAAAAAAAATTCCGCATATTGTGCAAGCAAACTTCTTATTAACCCTTCATCGTGCAAGGGGTCTGAAAATTTGAAATTCGAACTGAACTCCCTATGGTGGATAGAGTAACTCAATACAAGGTCACTGATCCCATATAAATTGATTTCTGATGGTTAGTTTTCGAGCAATTGCCAATCTCCGAAGACTGAAAATATTAGGCTGCTCCCGACAAAGGGATTAAAAAATTTTATGTTGCAAACTTGCAATTGTTAATAAAACACACCAAAACAATTTTTTAAATTTAATATACAAACAGACAATATAAAAAACATAAATGGAACTTGTATCAAAACATTTTTTAATTGTTACAAAAATATAAAAAGTAAGCAAATATCAACAATGCCAAATTGCAAAGTGATGCAAGTTTCAATCCCTATATTCCTGAGATTCATTTGGAAGACCAATGATTCTATATTGCTAAATGGCAAGATGGAGTCTGAGAAACCAAATTTCTATCAAGTCTTTATGCATAGATTTACTTTGCATACACTACACACGAATGACGTGTTACCATTTCTTCGAGTTGCTGCAATACTTGCAGTAAAGGGCCCTTTTGCCCTGCCATTGGGAAAGTGCATAGCTAATTTTCTTTCCTAACACTGTATCAGGCTTTCTGTACGTTTTCCCCTCCAGTTTCATATGCCAACACCTTTGGAGTACATGGGGGATTATTGGTGAAGGTCTTGGAGTTGTTCTTAGGTGCTCCTCAAGTTTTGTCTTTAAAACCTTGCAATTTCAGAGTACAATTCCTGAAACTTCAGTTGCATACACGTTTGCTTTATTGTCGAGAATCCGGCAATAAAGCAGCCTTTGCATTCAAACAGAAAGATCAAGAATATAGGCAAATAGCGATGTACAAAGTTTGATTTCATTGGTGTTTTGTGAGTTGCCCCAAATGTTGCTTTTGTCAATACCTCCCATGTTTGCATTATAGTTCTTGATGATGCAGGGCACGATATTTGCTCTTTCCTCTTTGTTAACTTGTTATATCTTCAACAATACTCAGGGGTCGACCCAAATATCAGTTGTCCTTTAAAGTCACAAATTTGGTGTCCTTCCATCTTAAAACAAGGACACTCATTGTGTTGAAGCAAAAATTGCCCCTGACCACTGTTCCTTTCCATTTGTTGTAGGCGCCAGATGGGCTTACCACATCTTTTGTCAGTACTTTTCCCAGTGTATCTGCAGTTATACTTTCTCTTAGTAGCATTGCCAGGTATATTGAAAAGAAATGTCAGCTAGATTGCTGATGTGTTGTCTTTTTATTAGTTTGTGCAGTACCAAAAACAATCTTTGTACTTATTGGAGTTTAGATTCTTCCTGTGGCAGCTGTATGGGATGTCGTCAAAAGTTGTTGTGCTTGATACATGAGTATATCATGTATGAGCCCATTTGCTTGCACGACAAAAAAGTTTGAACCCACTTATTGGTTTTGTTTTGATGTTACTGCTTTAGGTTTCAGCAGTTTAACCTTGAAACCAACCATGACTTCATCAATAGTTTGCTTGGGGTGTAGCTGGAATTTAAGCAAGCATTAGTTAGTTTCAGTGAAAAGAGGCTACTTTGTAGAATTGTCATTATCTTTTTTGTTTTGTCATTGAAATGAATATGATTTTAAAGGTACCTAAACCTCTTAGACGCCATGCTATGTCTACCTGGGGATCCTAAAGCGCTTTCCATAGTCTTCAGGTGGTAGTGGAACAATACCATGAAAACAAAATTCCTATGACTCAAGATTCTTCAGAATCTGTTGAAAAAGTCTATTTACGTCTTTTTGCCTTGATACAATTTGTTTGATATGCTATTTTCTTCATGGCTCCCCATACGAATACGAAAATTCATTGGGACCTAATTTGCAGGGCTTTTCATGTTCATATGCCGGGCAAGGATCATTTAAATGTCATTACGGTCCACTGAGATGAAACCTTAAAGGCAATTTCTGGATCTCTTCCTCATCGGGTATTCCTCAACCCTTTAAAAAGTTTTCTTTTCCTCATACTTCTGCTTTTTGGCGGGCCTTTCTTTCCTTTCTTCCTCCTCATCATCACTTGACATCTTGCATCCTGTGCTCGGTGGCAAGCATTCTCACCACTACCCAGCAATTCTGGTTGTCTCTTGGTTAGTCACTGTCTTTCAGAAACGGCAGGACTTTCCTCGCTGCTGGTCGTGCTCCCATAAACAGCCCCATGGATGGAAGGAAAATAGAAACTCCTGTATAATCCGACCACTACAGAGTTCTATATGCAATAAAATTTTTTTTATAAATATTTATTTACTATAATTGGGACATTCCCGGAAACTTGCCCCCAAGACCGAAAGAATTTGACTAAAATGCTGCACTTTTTTCAACTGCATGTAACTCATATTATGCTTCACACGGACTTTAGGTTATTATCAAAATATGCCTAAACTTTTTCATGTAAGCACTAAACCAACAATCAGTACTTACCGACATTGTAGAATGTATAATCCAAGAGTAGATTAGTAAGGGTGGAGGGAAAAATGCGTGTGTGTTCGAAGCCAAGCCGCCAGTGTTTATATTTTGATCTCTCAACCAATGGGAAGGCGACATAAGCGAACTGTACTTAGCTGAAGAGACTCAGGGAAGGCTTGTGATTGGTTGGAACTAAAGAACGGGAAGCTGGCTGCGTGGGGCGCGAAGTATGACACGCGCCAAAAACACGTAATCAATACCGATATTCAACATTCCTTAACACTAAAACATTTCTGACATTTCTGACACTGATATGGTTTCTCTCCCGTATAAGTTCTAATATGTATTTTCAACTTATATTTCTCAAAATATGTCTTTTACATATTGTACAAACAAACTTCTTATTAATAATATTATGTCTCTTTTCATGTTGTATTAAATATTCCTTAACACTAAAACATTTCTTACATTTATAACACTGATATAGTTTCTCTCCATGTCTCTTTTCATGTTGTACTAAATATTCCTTAACACTAAAACATTTCTGACATTTCGGGACACTGATATGGTTTTTCTCCCGTATGAGTTCAAATTATGTTTTTTTCAACTTTTATTTATCAAAAAAGTTTTTTTACATATTGTACAAGCAAACTTCTTATTATGATGTCTCTTTTCATGTTGTACTAAACAGTCATGGCGAAAAAAACATTTCTGACTTGTCTGACATTGATTGGTTTCTCTCCTGTAGTTTCTTTTCATGTTTTCTAAAATATTCCTTGGCACTAAAACATTTCTGACATTTCTGACACTGATATGGTTTCTCTTTCGTATGAGTTGTTCTAGTATGTATTTCCAACCTATGTTTTGTAGGAAATGTCTTTCCGCATAATGTACAAGCAAACTTCTTATGTCTCTTCATATGAAGTTCTTCAAATTGTGTTTTTTCAATATCTACATCGTACAAAGATATTAAATCAGAAAGAGTAATGTTATCTTTCTTATCAAAGGATTCAATTGTAGTATCTATATCAAATGTATACGCTAATTCTTCCACTTTTTCAGAGGACATTTTAATTAATAATATTACGTATAAAAAATAGCTATACTCCTCCTGTAGGCATCTTATCGACACTTTAATCCTCTTAGTATTCGTACATTATGATTTAGAGAAGTTAGTTATTTCTTTCTACTTATTATACGTCTCTTATGTTTTACTAAATATTCACGGCTACCAAAACATTTTTAAAAAATAAACTCACCGAGTATACATATTCTCCTTGAATTGCATTTTATAAAAGGATCCATTTGTGTAATAGGTTCTCACTAAATATGTCGTGCTTAGAGTTCTTCTTGTTTTACACATCTTTTTTTCACACTGTACACTGATATAATTTCTAACATGTGATTTTCCTTGGTACTAAAACATTCTACACTCATCCTGTAGGCATCTTCCGTACATTCTGAAATAAAATATAAAATATAAATTAATGTTAAATTTCTTAAAAGTTAGTTATTTCTTTTGACATATTCTCCTTTAATTGCATTTTATAAAAGGATCCATGTGTGTAATAGGTTCTCACTAAATACGTCTTTCTTTGAATTCTTCTTGTTTTACACATCATGAATTATATTATGTCTCTTCAATGAAGATTTATGATAAAACTTTTTTTCACACTCTGTACACTTATATGATTTCTAACATTTATGTCTCTTTTCATTTGATTGTGAAATTTGTAATTTTACTTTCTCAAAAAATTTCTTTCGTGTACAAACTAAATGTTTATTTTCCTGTTTTAATAAATTTTCAAAACGAGTAAAACATTTCTGACATTTCTGTCATTTATATAGTTTTTCTTTTGTATGAATTAAAATATGTCTATTCAATTCATAAAAAAAAACAAATCCTTTTCCACAAATTGTACACGGATACTTTTTTTCTTTTTCATTATGGTATTTTAAATGACGTTTCAGTTTGAAATTACTATAATACTCTTTTTTATACTCTGTACACTGATATGCTTTTTTTCTGTATGAATTACATTATGTATTTTCAAGTCTTCATTAGAAATAAATCTTGCTCCACATAGCAAACATTGGTATTTTTTTTCATTACTATGTTTCAAATGATGATGACGTTTCAGTGAAAAAACATGCGAATACTTCTTTTTACACTGTGTGCACTGATATTGTTTCTTTTCTCCTATATGAATTACATTATGTCTTTCCAAATCATAATTAAAAGTAAATTTTGCTTCACACATGATTTTCTTTCTTTAGTATTATATTTAATGTTTTTGATCATTTAGTATACATTTCTATTTAGTATAACTAGCATAAATTTTATCTGAAAATGAAATATTAAATTATAATTTTTCAGTAAATGGGTAGTTTTAATATTATACCCATATTACATACAGACAATTTATGAACACAGTATGTGAACATACTATTTTTTCAGGATTGTTTTGTATATATATATTTCTAAATTAATAAATACCTTCAGTCTCTCTAACATCACTAATAATATGTTTTGTAAGAAAACTGAGTTGTTGTTAGTATAATTTCTTATATATATACTCTCATTGTTTATGTAATTTTTTTTAGTATACAAATTTTAAAATAGTTTTTATAAAATAGTTTGCTGCTGTAAATTAACTTACTTTTAGATAAAAAGGGAAATGGTGAAGATGATGATAAAAAAGATGAAGATTTATATTTAATTTTAAATTTAATATAAGATTTTTTACTTCAAGTCTAAAATTTTACTAAAGAGAAAAATATAAAATGAATAATGTGTTCTGCATTATTAAAAGATTTACAATAGAAAGAAAAATACTTCTTCATAATAAGGACCCTTACAATTGATAAAATTTTCAGAAAAAATGAACATAATTAATGATGGTAAAGTACAAAGAATTTAAAAGCAATTGATATAGAAAAAAGTTGTATAAATACTTGAATATGTTTGATTACGAGATGTAATAGTAGCTGTGTTATTATAAAGGCGATGATATTACTAAGCTTTTAATATACCAGTATTAAATATTATTACTGAAATTAAAGGAATTATCAGCACTATTAAACCTCGTATTATCCACCACACTTGCATTGAAATATCATTTCTCTATTTAGATGAAAGTCATCAATAAGAATCATTGTCCATCATTACACAATTTATTGTATTATTATTTTTTTCTATTGATGATTTTAAACATATTAATTGAACATTAAATAAGTTTTTAATATGAATCAAAATTTATAAAATTACTGTTAATAAAATTTCTATTACGTAATACTTTGTTTGTTTGTACATTATGAAAATTTTTTTAAAAACCAAATAGCAATAAATCTATTATACGAAATCCATAAATAATATAAAAGTTTGAATGTTTGAGCAATATAAATAATGTAAGAAAAGGGTTAATAAAGTAAAGAACAATTAAATATGAAAAAAGACGACATCTATTAGGGGTAATAGCAGTGACAATACTAGTTATTAAGATGACTATATCAGAAGAAATTAACATTAAAATAAATAAAAAATTATATGGGGTTTATTTTAAATTTACGTTTTGTTAAAAATAAATAAATTTATTATATTAACAAATTTTTCGAATTATAATCATTATTGGTAAAATAATTTCATATGATATTCTTTTTAAAATATAATCATTATTATTGTAACTATAAAGAGATTCATTTAATTTTAACATTTTCAATTTGAAATTTAAAATTTCTATTATAATCAAATGTACAACATTAATTTTAAATGAAAATTTTTAATTGGTAAATTACTGTTAAAGAATATTAGAAAACTCTTTATAAGATCGAATGTGTAAGAATACATATATATATATATACTTATGGATTTGGAAAAGGCGTATGACAGGGTGGATAGGGGGGCAATGTGGCAGATGTTGCAAGTGTATGGTGTAGGAGGTAGGTTACTGAAAGCAGTGAAGAGTTTTTACGAGGATAGTGAGGCTCAAGTTAGAGTATGTAGGAAAGAGGGAAATTTTTTCCCAGTAAAAGTAGGCCTTAGACAAGGATGTGTGATGTCACCGTGGTTGTTTAATATATTTATAGATGGGGTTGTAAGAGAAGTAAAAGCGAGGGTCTTGGCAAGAGGCGTGGAGTTAAAAGATAAAGAATCACACACAAAGTGGGAGTTGTCACAGCTGCTCTTTGCTGATGACACTGTGCTTTGGGAGATTCTGAAGAGAAGTTGCAGAGATTTGGGGGGATGAATTTGGTAGGGTGTGCAAAAAAAGAAAATTAAAGGTGAATACAGGAAAGAGTAAGGTTATGAGGAAAAACAAAAAGATTAGGTGATGAAAGATTGAATATCAGATTGGAGGGAGAGAGTATGGAGGAGGTGAACGTATTCAGATATTTGGGAGTGGACGTGTCAGCGGATGGGTCTATGAAAAGATGAAAGGGGAATATAGAATTGATGAGGGAAAAGAGTGAGTGGTGCACTTGGAGTCTGTGGAGACAAAGAAACTTTGTCCTTGAGGCAAAGAGGGGGAAAGTATGAGGAGTATAGTTTTACCAACGCCTTATATGGGTGTGGAAACGTGGGTGATGAATGTTGCAGCGAGGAGAAGGCGGAGGGAGTGGGAGATGTCATGTCTGAGGGCAATGTGTGGTGTGAATATAATGCAGAGAATTCGTAGTTTGGAAGTTAGGAGGAGGTGCGGGATTACCAAAACTGTTGTCCAGAGGGCTGAGGAAGGGTTGTTGAGGGGGTTCGGGCATGTAGAGAGAATGGAGCGAAACAGAATGACTTCAAGAGTGTAAACAGTCTGTAGTGGAAGGAAGGCGGGGGGAGGGGTCGGCCTAGGAAGGGTTGGAGGAGGGGGTAAAGGAGGTTTTGTGTGCGAGGGGGTTGGGCTTCCAGCAGGCATGCGTGAGCGTGTTTTGATAGGAGGGGAATGGAGAAAATGGTTTTTAATACTTGACGTGCTGTTGGAGTGTGAGCAAAGTAACATTTATGAGGGATTCAGGGAAACGGGAGGCGGACTTGAGTCTGGAGATGGGAAGTACAGTGCCTGCACTCTGAAGGAGGGGTGTTAATGTTGCAGTTTAAAACTGTAGTGTAAAGCACCCTTCTGGCAAGCAGTGATGGAGTGAATGATGGTGAAAGTTTTTCTTTTTCGGGCCACCCTGCCTTGGTGGAATCGGCCGGGTGTGATAATAATAATAATAATAATAATAATATATATAATATATATATATTATAATATATATATATATATAATATATATATTATAAAATATATATATAAAATATATATTATAATATATATATATATTTTGATACTAACTATAATAGATTTTTTTTAATTTAGTTTCTTTAAATATTGAATAAAATGCACATTTTACCTTTTGTATATTTGACATAATATATTATATTATTTTAGTTTTTTAAAAAGCAATACCATTTATTCATTTTAGTATAAGCAATAACCATTGTGAAATACTATGCTATTAGCAAGTGCAAGTTTTACCATTATATTTTGACCATTGCTTTCATTCACGTTTATCACTTTACAAATTAAATTTTTTGTTTTTTTATTTTTTTTTTTTTCTTTTTTTTTTATTTTTAAAATTTTGTGGTTTTATTTCCGGGTTTTTTAAATTTTTTTTTTTAAAAAAATTACCCAAAATACTAACAAAAACCAGGAAAAAGTAAACCCAAAAAAAAATTTTAAAAAAATTTTGAAATGGTAAAAAGGGAAA
>NC_069485.1:23192944-23200444 GCF_026875155.1 Cherax quadricarinatus
CTTTCATCCCAACCTCCCCCTTCCCAAACTTCCCCTGGGCTGGGGGTTTTTCAACAACTGATACCCCCCCCCTTGGAGAAAAATTTCTCCACATCTCCCCAACCTTCCCCATCCTCCCCTCACACAAACATCTACACTGGTGGTGACTTGCTTGTTCACCCCTCTCTTCCCCATCCCCCCAACCTTCCCCCTCCTCCCCTCCACACAAACATCTACACTGGTGGTGACTTGCTTGTTCACCCCTCTCTTCCCCATCCCCACATCCTTCCCCTTCCTCCCCTCACACAAACAACTACACTGGCCCACACACTAGCACACTACATACATTGCTATCCTTCTGACTTTCCAATCTTCTTCTTTTTCGGCAACTTTGCTTTGGCGAGTTAACACAATGCATTTTGACCATCCGGTAGCCCGTGTGGTTTTTTAAAATCCGGCCGATCTTTGCCTTGGGCCCTTTCTCCCTCTCCACTCGGTGGTAGGCTTTCTTAGGTGCCCTGTCCCCCTCCACCACTCGAGGGTAGGCTATCTTATGGGCCCTCTCCCCCTCACTCCCGAGGGTAGGCTATCTTAGGGGCCCTGTCCCCATCACTCCTCGAGGGTAGGCTGTCTTAGGGGCCCTGCCCCCCTCACCACTCGAGGGTAGGCTATCTTAGGGGCCCTGTGCCCCCCTCACTTTTCGAGGGTAGGCTATCATAGGGGCTGACCTTCATAAGTCAGCTGACTTAGGATGCTTAGGGCTACCACCAAGGAAAGTCTTTTTTGTTGAAGTAACTTCTGTGTCAGATGTACCTTCGTGGACATCATGGCACTAATACGAGCACGAATACGTGTTGATGACAATCAAAAGTCTAAGAAGGAAATTCTCGCATGTATTTGTTCAAATTCAATTGTTCCTCCAGTTGTTGTTTTTCAAACCCACTTTGGGGCAGTACTTTTCTCCTCTGAAGAAGAGTTAACTCCAGCATCTTAAGCATGAAGTTCTTGAGAAATTGAAGACTTTGGATATCGTCCTCATTCCACCTGATAGCTATCGGGCCCAACGAACTGTCTTTGTGGCGAGAATTAACAGCTTCATGAGAGACAGCTCTGTGGTGGAACTTATTGAAGACTTTAATCGGGAGAATTCTGAATTCTGAATTTAAGGTTGTTCATGCATATAAATTCTCTAAACCTGCCACCAAACAGGTAACATTAAAATTAATACTTGAGACACCTGAAGCAGCCAAACTAATATGTCAGAATGGTTTCAAATGTTTTGGCACCAGATGTACACCTGACCAAATCTTTCTTGAACGGTTTGTCAGTGTTACACAATGTTTCAAATGTTATGCATTTGGCCATACCACCAATAAATGCAGTAGCCAATCACTGATTTGCAGCATATGCTCTGGTGAGCATTCTTTTCGAGATTGCCATAACAAAACTAAACCCAAGTGTGTCCTTTGCAATGGAAAACACCATACTGTCTCCCCTATCTGTCTTCAGAGAGATTTTGCCACCGAAGTGGCTAGTTTATTGTGCACCCCATATCCATCCTGTGGACGGTAGCGCGAGAGCATATGGATACACAAAAGGCCTAGGAACTAGGCCCCAAAGGGTTAACAGGAATACATATGGATTTATATCTACATATCTATAGTTCACTTATCTGTTACAAGCAAATTTAGGAAATTTGCTTAGTATATCTGGTATCTTATTTTCATTAATAAGATATCTTGACATGTCACATAGATAGGTTATTATACTGTCTGTCTCTGTATTCCTCAATAATGGACAATTAAGCACATAGTGTTCAAGAGAGTGACCATATGCCTGATCACATAATTTACATTTAGTTTGATCATCATCTGTGTGTCTCCCAAACTGCCAGAAGTACTTGTAACCAAGCCTAAGCCTGGCCACTGCAACATCAGTCATCTGTTCACATTGCAAGTTCTCCATAAACATACTTATCTACGTTCATTTTTATAAATAGTGGGTTATAGATCTACTCAGGCTTCTAACTGCATTCCTATAACAATCATTTTCATTATTTACTTCCTCCTAATATTATTCCTAATCCTAGACACAGTTATACCAAAGTTATATTCTACATTCCCCTTTCTCGTTTCTCTTCTTGGCTAACTATAAACTTTATCAGAAGGAGTAATCCAATGTGTGATGGGATCCATAGCAATTGTACAAAAAATTCCTTGTCCCTAATTTTTGAGTATCTATACCTGGCTTCCCCAATGAGCATGTTGTTGGAGTCATATATGAGCCAAGACCTTCAATGATGACATAGAATCAGTAATGATGATAGAGTCAAGCTCAGTGTCATAGGTTAGCTTTAGCGCCATTAGGATTGCAAACAATTCAGTTTGCATGTAGACGCCCATTGTTAATTCTTAATGCCTAACTCAACAAATTTATTATCGTTCTTAACTAGGGAGTGGCAACAAGAGCAGATGCAGCCCTGCCAGAAGACTCCTTTTTAGATCCATCAGTGTAATAACTTGTGATAATTTGTACACCAGCTAGGTGAGAAATTTCTTTTTGAGCATTTGCTCTAACAAGAGATTTAAGGAAGGGATTACTACAATGAGCTTCTTGGGAGGACTTGTAGGTATGTGATATTAAATGAACCATCTTCCATGGGGGGGTGAAATGCTCTTGTTTGCCTACAGTGATACAGTTCATGCAGGTTATAAAACTTTTTGCAATTGCACGTTTTCACAATCCATTTAGATCTGTGGTATTTACCTCTAGACACTTGGTAAGATTCACGTGACAGTGTCTGGTTCGTTTTCTCAACATTCTAATACCGATACAGGGGTTTTAAATTTTAACAATCCTATCACTGATACTAGAAATACCAACTCCTTCCTCATGTTAAGAACTTTGTAGATCTGGGACAGCCAAGAATAATCCTGAGAGCTTCATTTTGCATTAACTCCAAGGGGCGGAGAGAACTTTCTCTAGCTAATATCAACATGATTCAGCTTAATCAATTAAGGACCTAACATAGGCTATGTACATCATTCTCACGATTCTCACATTAGCACCATAGTTGGGATTGTAGCCAGCAACAGCTTGAGAGCATTTAGCCTAGCTTTACATTCTTGTTTAGTTTGGTATAGTGGATTTGTTAAAGGGGACATCTACACCAAGATACTGTAAGTTTTAAAAGTAGCTAATGATTTCACCCTGCAAAAGATGGGTGGGGGATGTCTTTGCTTGTTAATATCTTAGTTTTTATAGGAAGATATTATAAAGGCCTATCGATTACAAATTGCTTGAACTTCATTAAGAATGGTATTCATCTTCTTATGCCCTGTTGTATGGATCAGATATCAAACAGCATAGCTTATAGCTATATGTTTAGGTGAGGGAGGTAGAGCATTTAGGAGAGCATTAATCAGAATATTTTAAAAAGCATGGGACTAAAACTCCTCCCTACGGTGTACCTAAAGACATTTCTTTAGAATCACTTCTGAAGCCTTGGTAAAGGACAAGGATACTCTATTTGACAGGTATCCTATTATCCACAGAGTAAGCTACCACCAATATTCATTTTGGCTAGTTCATGTAGTATAACGGTTCTGTTCGCAATATCAAATGCAGATTTTAGATTTAAGAAAAGTGGTAAAACTAGTAGAGGGTGTGCAGTGAGAAAGGTGGAAATACAGTTCTGCACAACTTTTACCTTTCATGAACCCATAGAGGTAGGGGGAAAGTTGGGGTCTGATTCTGTAGTACAGTCTGTTATGCATCATTCTTTCAAAAGTTTTACAAAGACAACTAGTTAAGGAGATCGGCCTAAATGTATCAGGCTGTTGGGGCTTAGGGATAGGCACAATGAGACTATTGGTCCAGGAAGTGGGAAAGAACGCCCTCAAGTAACTGAGATTAAAAGTCCCAAAAAAAAAGGGTTATCGGGCCGTCCCTTAGAGTTCTGAGAAATTTCAAGGTTATCCCATCCTCCCCGAGCAGTGATCGCCCTTTTGGTTTAATGCTTATAAAATTCTTACTCGGTAAAAGGGGGAATCATTCCCCAATATTTTGGCTCATAAAATTAATCATTTAACATTTCTTCAGAAGTACTCTCAAATTTTTTTTCTAAATGAGAGGAAAGGGCTTTCAGCCTGGATTTTTTTGACCAGTAATTTAGGGTCATTTCTTTTTCAAGAGGAAAGGGTGACCAACATGCGTTTTGAAATATTCACTTTCACGAAGAAAAAACTTGCAAAGAATGATGGGTCTCATCGCCAACTATTGATAGAAATTTTATATTTTCCCCCGAGACAACCAAATAAGTACATTCCCCTAATAAAATTAAGCAAAAAATACCACAATTCTGGCTTGAGTTTTTAACTCATCCCCCTCCCCTTTTTTAAATTGGATTTGGTAGCCCCGCTGGGGATTTAAAAGGGAAAAACAATTTTTTAATATCGTGACACCAGGAATCTCTTTTCAAACCCCATTTTTAAATTATACGTTCTCGGCGGGACCCCAAATAGGGCTTGACCAACGAGATTGCGCCCTCTTCCATAGCCAAACCCCCTGGTGGGACAAGGATCTGACCTACCCCTGTTAAACACAGAAAAAAAACTTCCCCATTTAAAATCCTTATTTTTAAAACCCATCTCAACACCCTGGGATTTGACCCCTTCAGGGCATTTCTGGGTGACCAAAAAATTTTTCTTTGGGAAAAATGTACCTTCCCTGCAATTGAAGAATCGATCACCCTTTTCACAGCCGAATATTTGATGTAAAAATGCAATTCCCAAATTTATTTAAAAAGACTATAAACAAAAGAACCTACGGGGGAAAATTAAAGACTGTATGAAAAAATTAAAACAAAATTTTAAAGGGGTATCTTCAAACGCAACAACCACCCGGGGGCACAGCAAATGGGTTTACCTGGTTTAGTTGACTGGGGGGGTCGCTTTGGGGGAAAAAGTTTAAGGACCACAATGGAAATAATTTTCCCCCTCGATGACCAGCTTTCTTGGGTATCCTGGGGGGAAACCCTTCGGGTTAAAAACCCAAGAAATTTACTTGATAGAGAGCAGGTCTTAATTACCATGATAGTCATCACAAACGAATTATCAAAATTTCTGTTCCCAAACTAACATTAAAAAAGTCAGCCTGAAAAAATTTTTAAAGGGAAAGACCGCAACTTTTAGGGGCAAAACACAAATCCCCACACCTAATCATCCCTTTCACGAGATGATGAGAGGAGGTTGGGGAAAAATTTGACGATCCACGGGCCCGGGCTAATTTGATGGTGATGTATGGGAGAAAATTCCCCTCCCACAAAACTCGCCGATTAATAATAACCATTACATTGGTAAATGAATGGAGAGTTGAGAACTTTGCTGATCTCAAAAAACCCCTTCCCATAAACATCAACCTTGAGATACATCCCTTTCTAGACCTATCACCTGCTTGAGATGAGTCGGTTTTGGGAAGAAGCAAATAAGCCCCGGTCTCTCTAAAATAACAATGAAAAAAGTTCCTCCCAAAAATTGTAAACGCTTTGGTTAAAATATCTTTAATGCCATCTTGCCTCCGGACATTTTCCAGTTGTTTTTTAAGCTGCTGGGATGATCTTTCTGCAAAACCCAAAAGCATCCCCAAAACCTGGGAACTAAAAACCTTATCCTTCTTGAAGTCACTGGAAAAATTTTCTTGAGACATTTCTAAAAAATTTAACTATTACATGGATTTATTCACCCTTTATGAAAAACAATTTGGCTTTAGAACCATGAGGTCCAACACAAAAAAATGTTATTTTCGTGCTGTAGCAAGTCTGAAAATCAGGCAATCTTGCCATAATTGCCCCCAAGATTTTTCAAAAAGTTTTCATAGCTTATGCGTGATTTTTAAAAATACAAACTTTTGACCTCCCTGACCATAACTGGACCTTTCTCGATCTATAATAACTTTTTACTTCAAAAAAAATCATTCCCCCCTTTCACGGCAGGTCGACGAGCCTTTTATACGGACATTGGTGCCCAAAAGGGTTTTTGTTTTAGTCCAAAAAATTTTCAATTTTTATGTGAAAATGATTTTCCTAAACCCGGGAGTTCAGGACCCAATTATAATTTAATTTGCAGATGATTTTATCCATGTCGTTCGTCAACCCCTGTAACAGGAAAATATAAGTATGAGGGGCATTAAAAAAATGAATACTGAACTTCGCCAAAATCTGTTTGGGGAAAAAAAATGGAGAATTACGACCAAAGCCTGGTTACCCCGATAGGGTTTTGCATAACCAACGAAGGAAAGGGGCATATGCCATCAGAGGTAAAACCTGTATTTTAAAAAAATCCTAACGATTTGGATAAAAATAGACAGGCCCCATCAACATCTCCGTCATAAAAAACAAATACCAAAGCCTGTCTTAGCAGTTCATAATTTAATCAAGCCCCCTTCACATGTCAAAAAAAATCTGTATAAAATGAAAAGCCCCATACCGAATCCCTTGTTCCCAAGTCTTAAAAAAAAGACCAACATCTACGGTTACAACGGTCCAATAACGTCCCCGCTTTATTAGGTACCCGGAGGAAGACAGAATCAAAAAGGAGATTTACACATGCAACAGGATAAAGCTCCTAATTTCTGCCTTATATCTGGAGAAAAGGCAACTCTATGCAATGCAAAACTCTACAACCAGATGAGCATCCTCCCCAAATTGAAAAAAATTAGACTGTATCATCAGGACCCTAGGAAAGCCTTTTCCACAAACGCATCCTTCATCCCTAAAAACGTTACCAAAAGACCCAAAGATCTTGACAACCCCCGGCAGATGAAGATATTGGGTAAAACAAACCATTCTATATTTCTAAAAAATTTTCGCCCCTAATTATGGAGTTTTTTTTTAAACTTTTCTAAACTCCTTACTATTAACGTCGATATATTTTCTATGGGGGGACCCCATCTTGATGAACCCCAAATGACCATGATCTTACATAAATTGTCCAAATAATTTTCGACTTTCCTTATCATCGCAACTTGCATCTTCAATCGCAAAAAAAAATATTTTCTACTCGTTATCTATCACCAACTCAGAGCCTGCACCCACGTCTGTTTTTAAAACTTTTGATTTGATGGGGGAGGGTTTATACCAATATCAATAATTTTCTGTATTACACATACACTTCCAAATTGCCCATAGTGGTTGTGCCCTTCTCTTATTACCTACCTCTTCCCCCCCCCCAACTTTTCCTAATTTTTATCCTTACCCCTCCTTTTTCCTTTCTCTTCTTACCAAAGTCTGGCGTAAGTTTTAAGTTTTAGATCAATTTTTGGCACGACACACACACACACACACACACACACACACACACCACACCACACACACCACAAACCCCAACCCCACAGAACTATCCTCAGAACCCCCCCAAAATCAAACCACCCAACACAAACACAATCCACACTTTCAGCTTCCCCCCAACACCCAGCTATAAACCCACACTTGTACCAGGTCCCCACCCCACGGCCCCCCAAAAA
>NC_069485.1:23205444-23234737 GCF_026875155.1 Cherax quadricarinatus
ATTTTCAACTTATATTTCTCAAAAAATGTCTTTTTACATATTGTGCAAGCAAATTTCTTATTAATAATATTATGTCTCTTTTCATGTTGTACTAAATATTCCTTGATAATAAAACATTTATTACATTTCTGACACTGATATAGTTTCTCTTTCGTATGAGTTATTATAGTATGTATTTTCAACCTATATTTCGTAAGAAATTTCTTTCCGCATAATGTACAAGCAAACTTCTTATTTTTTTCTGATGAGTTCTCTTTATCCTCACTAATCTTCTTTGTTTTTGTATTTTCTTCAAATATTGTTTCTTCAATATCTACATCGTAAAAGGATAATAACTCAGAGAGAGTAATGTTATCTATCTTATCAAAGGATTCGATTGTAGTATCTATATCAAATGTATACGTTAATTTTTTCTCTTTTTCAGACGACATTTTAATTAATAATATACAATTAACACAGTATGTATTTTCAATCTACATTCCTCAAAAAATTTATTTATAAGCAAACTTCTTATTAATATTATGTCTTTTCATATTTTACTAAATATTCCTTGACACTTTCTGACACTGATATAGTTTCTCTTTCGTATGAGTTCTAGTATGTAGTTTAATCTCTCATTTCTCAAAAAAAAAAAAAAATTCTGGATATTGTACAAGCAAACTTCTTATTAATAATATTTTTTCTTTTTTCATGTTTCACTAAATATTCCTTAACACTAAAACATTCCTGACATTTCTGACACTGATATGGTTTCTCTCCCGCATGAGTTCTAATATGTATTTTCAATCTACATTCCTCAAAAAATGTCTTTTCGCATAATGTACAAACAAACTTCTTATTATGTATCTTTTCATGTTGTACTAAATATTCCTTGACACTAAAACATTTCTGACATTTCTGACACTGATATGGTTTATCCCCCATATGTATCTTTTCATGTTGTACTAAATATTTCTTAACACTAAAACATTTATTACATTTCTGACACTGATATGGTTTATCCCCCATATGTATCTTCTTGTACAACTTCTTATTATGTCTTTTTTCATGTTGTACTAAATATTCCTTGACACTAAAACATTTCTGACATTTCTGACACTGATATGGTTTATTCTCCGTATGTATCTTTTCATGTACTAAATATTTCTTAACACTAAAACATTTATTACATTTCTGACACTGATATGGTTTATACCCCGTATGTATCTTTTCATGTTGTACTAAATATTCCTTGACACTAAAACATTTCTGACATTTCTGACACTGATATAGTTTCTCTTTCGTATGAGTTGTTCTAGTATGTATTTCCAACCTATATTTTGTAAGAAATGTCTTTCCGCATAATGTACAAGCAAACTTCTTATTAATAATATTATGTCTTTTCATATGAAGTTCTTCAAATTGTGTTTCTTCAATATCTACATCGTTAAAAGATAATAGATCAGAAAGAGTAATGTTATCTATCTTATCAAAGGATTCAATTGTACTATCTATATCAAATGTATACCCTAATTCTTCCACTTTTTCAGAGGACATATTACATTTGAAATAAAATATAAAATGTAAATTAAAAGTACTACTATACAGTAAATAAATACAGTAAATAATTTAAACCTCAAAAATCACATATTGTACATATCGTATCAAATATGTAAAACTAGTCAATTAACAAGAAGAAGAACCTTGTACACAAATTTTTGCTTGTCCTATATGGCAAGATGAGCATTGCTATTTAAACCAAAGATCTCAAGTTCTCCCTATTCGGCATGACATACATCTTTTCTTATGTTGTACTAAATATTCCTTAATACTAAAACATTTATTACATTTCTGACACTGATATGGTTTCTCTTTCGTATGAGTTTTAGTAAGTAGTTTCATCTCCCATTTCTAAAAAAAAAAAAATTCCGCATATTGTACAAGCAAACTTCTTATTAATAATATTTTTTCTCTTTTCATGTTTCACTAAATATTCCTTAACACTAAAACATTTCTGACATTTCTGACACTGATATGGTTTCTCTCCCGTATGAGTTCTAATATGTATTTTCAACTTATATTTCTCAAAAAATGTCTTTTTACATATTGTACAAACAAACTTCTTATTAATAATATTATGTCTCTTTTCATGTTGTATTAAATATTCCTTAACACTAAAACATTTCTTACATTTATAACACTGATATAGTTTCTCTCCATGTCTCTTTTCATGTTGTACTAAATATTCCTTAACACTAAAACATTTCTGACATTTCTGACACTGATATGGTTTCTCTCCTGTATGAGTTTTAATATGTATTTTCAACTTATATTCCTCAAAAAAAAATTTTTCGCATATTGTACAAACAAACTTCTTATTAATAATATTATGTCTCTTTTCATGTTGTACTAAACAGTCATGGCGAAAAAAAAAATTCTGACATTTATGACACTGATATATTTTCTCTCCATGTCTCTTTTCATGTTGTACTAAATATTCCTTGGCACTAAAAAATTTCTGACATTTCTGACACTGATATGGTTTCTCTTTCGTATGAGTTGTTCTAGTATGTATTTTCAACCTATGTTTTGCAGGAAATGTCTTTCCGCATAATGTACAAGCAAACTTCTTATTAATAATATTATGTTTTTTCATATGAAATTCTTCAAATTGTGTTTCTTCAATATTTACATTGTAAAAAGATATTAAATCAGATAGAGTAATGTTATCTATCTTATCAAAGGATTCGATTGTAGTATCTATATCAAATGTATATGCTAATTCTTCCACTTTTTCAGAGGACATTTTAATTAATAATATTACGTATAAAAAATGGCTATACTCATCCTGTAGGCATCTTATCGACACTTTAATCCTCTTAGTATCCGTACATTATGATTTAGACAAGTTAGTTATTTCTTTCTACATATTATACGTCTCTTATGTTGTACTAAATATTCACGGCTACCAAAACATTTTTAAAAACTAAACTCACCGAGTATACATATTCTCCTTGAATTGCATTTTATAAAAGGATCCATTTGTGTAATAGGTTCTCACTAAATACGTCATGCTTGGAGTTCTTCTTGTTTTACACATCTTTTTTTCACACTGTGTGCACTGATATAATTTCTAACATTGATGTGTTTTACTAAATTTTCCTTGGTACTAAAACATTCTACACTCATCCTGTAGGCATCTTCCGTACATTATGATTTAGACAACTTCCACTGAGTATACACATTTATCTGAAATAAAATATAAAATATAAATTAATGTTAAATTTCTTAAAAGTTAGTTATTTCTTTCTACATATTATGTGTCTCTTATGTTGTACTAAATATTCACGGCTACCAAAACATTTTTAAAAAATAAACTCACCGAGTATACATATTCTCCTTGAATTGCATTTTATAAAAGGATCCATGTGTGTAATAGGTTCTCACTAAATACGTCGTGCTTGGAGTTCTTCTTGTTTTACACATCATGAATTATATTATGTCTCTTCAATGAAGATTTATGATAAAACTTTTTTTCACACTGTGTGCACTGATATAATTTCTAACATTGATGTCTCTTTTCATTTTTTACTAAATTTTCCTTGGTACTAAAACATTTCTGACACTGATATGGTTTCTCTCCGTATAAAGAAATCAAAGAGAGTATCTTCCACTCTCCAAATACAAATCAAATTAAAGAAGTATATTCATCTTGTGAAATTTGTAATTTTACTTTCTCAAAAAATTTCTTTCGTGTACAAACTAAATGTTTATTTTCATGTTTTAATAAATTTTCAAAACGAGTAAAACATTTCTGACATTTCTGACATTTATATGGTTTTTCTTTTGTATGAATTAAAATATGTCTATTCAATTCATAAAAAAAAAACAAATCCTTTTCCACAAATTGTACACGGATACTTTTTTTCTTTTTTCCTTTATGGTATTTTAAATGACTTTTCAGCTTGAAATTACTATAAATCTTTTTTTACACCGTAACGAATTTTTTTTTTTTTCGTATGAATTACATATGAATTTCAAGTTTTCATTAGAAAAAACTTGCCCACATAGAAAACTTTGGGTTTTTTTTTTCATTACTTGGGTTTCAAATGATGAGACATTTCAGGAAGAAACATGCGAATACTTCTTTTTAACCATGTGTGCACTGATATTGTTCTTCTCTCCTAATGAATTACTTTATGTCTTTCCAAATCAAATTTAAAAGTAAATTTTGTTTCCCAAAACAGTTTTTCTTTCTCATATTATATTAATGTTCTGCTCATTGTTACTTTTCTATTTGAAAAACTTAGCATAAATTTATCTGAAAAAAAATATTAAATTATAATTTTTCAGTAAAATGGGGTGTTTTAATTTTAATACCCATTTTCATACAGACAATTTATGAACACAGTATGGAACATACTTTTTTCCGGGATTTTTTAATATTGTATATTTCAAATCAAATCAAATAAATCCCTTTAGTCTCTCAATGTCACTAAAATATGATATGTAAAAAACTGAGTGAGTTAGCAAATTTTTCTTTAATATATACTCTCTTTGGCCCCATGAAATTTTTTTTTTAGTAAACAAATTAATAAAATAGAAATTATAAAATTTTTTTGCTGCATGAAAATTAACTTACTTTTAGAAAAAGGAAATGGTAAGATGATGAAAAAAAAAAGAGAAATTTAAATTTAATTTTAAATTTAATATAAATTTTTACTTAAAGTCTAGAACTAAAAGAAAAAAAATATAAAATAATAATGTTTTCTGCAATCTTTAAAAAAGATTTTACAATAGAACAAAAACTTCTTCATAATAAGGACCCTTACAATTGATAATATTTTCAAAAAAAATGAAACATAAATAAATGTAAAGTACAAAGAATAAAAGAAATTGATTAGAAAAAGTTTATAAATTTTTTAAATTTTTGATTACGATGTAATAGTAGCTGTTTTATTATAAAGGCGATGATATACAAAACCTAAATAAACCATTTTAAATATTATTACTGAAATTAAGGGAAATTTTATCACACTATTAAACCCTCGTATTATCCACCACCTTGCATTGATAACTCATTTCTCTATTTAATGAAATCTAAATAAAAATCCATTGCCCATCATTACACAATTTATCTGTATATTATTTTTTTCTGTTGAGTTTTAAACATATTAATTTTAAACAATAAATAAATTTTTAATATGAATCAAAATTGATAAAATTACTGTTAATAAAATTTTATTACATAATATTTGTTTGTTTGTAAAAATTATGAAATTTTTTTAAAACCAAATAGCAAAAACTTTATATGAAATCCATAAAATAAAATAAAGTTTAAAATGTTTGAGCAATATAAAATAATTAAAAATGGGTTAATAAAGAAAAAAACAATTAAATATAAAAAAAAAGACGACACTTAGGGTAATAACATGACAATCATTATTAAGATGACTAAAAACAGAAGAAATTAACATTAAAAAAATATACTTTATATGATTTTTTTTTAAATTTCTTTTTTGTTAATATAAATAAATTTATTATATTAACAATTTTCCAATTATAATCATTATGGTAAAATAATTTCATATAAATTTTCTTTTAAAATATAATCATTTTATTGTAACTATAAAGACTTTAAATTTTTTTAAAATTTTCAATTTAAATTTAAAATTTCTATTAAATCAAATGACAACTTTTTTTTTAAATGAAAATTTTTAATTTGGGTAAATTACTTTTTAAAAAATATTAGAAAATTTTAACCTAACCCAATTTTATGAATTTATTGTAATAACTTAAGATCGAAGTGTAGAATCATTTATTTTAAATTTTGATACTAACTAAAATAAAAATTTTTAATTTAGTTTCTTTAAATTTTGAATAAAATCCATTTTACCTTTTGTAATTTGATAAATATAATATTTTTTAGTTTAATAAGCAAATAACCACTACATTTTAGCCAAATAACAAATAACCCTTTTGTGAAATACTAGCCTAGTTAGCAATGCAAGTTTTAAAAACCAATATATTTTTACCAATAGCTACATTCCACACATAAAATTTAAAAATTCAACGAATAAAAATGTTGACTCATTATAGAATCAAGAATCGGGTATTGTCATGGATTTACTACCAAATTGAATAGTTTTTATCGCCTGCCAGCCAATTCACCTTAGCCCCTTCAATTGACGCTTTCACTGAATTCCTTTAGTTATTCTATTAGGAAAATATTCAGCAATATCACCCTACACGAACCGATGGAAAAAGTGAACACCAAAAAAAATTTTGAAAAGAAAATTTGTGAAATAATAAAGGAAGGGAAAAATCGGCATTTTTCCAAAGAACAATTAAAAAAATATAAAAATAATTTAAATTGCTAAAAGAAAAGGGAAATCTACAAAAACTTAAAGAAATATAATCTCTTAGAACATATGACACCCTCATTTTTTGGACAAAAACTTGTAGAAATGATGAAGATAAAAAGGAATTTTAAAAAGAAAAAAAACTCTACACTACTAGGGCATTGTCCTTAAAAAAAGAAACCCAAAATTATGTTCACCAAGGGGAGTTATTTCATATATTTGAACTCTCCTTGCGTTGGACATGGGGAGAGAAAAGAACAAATTTTAGTCGAAAATAATGAGAAACTTTTACTTTTCAACAAGTGAAATTATTCATTTCTCTTTGTAACTTTAAATTTTTAAAACATTTTCCACGCAAAAAAAAAAAAATTTTTAAAAACCCCATATACTAAAAATTTTGGCGAAAGACCAAATTGTTAATTGCTGAGAAATAAAAAATTTTCCTATTATTAATATATATTACTTATCAAGATCTCTGACAAAATTTTCCATTTTTAAGACATTCCAAATAAAAAACAATTAAAATTGCACATAAATTTGTTAGATTTTTTACAACAATAGGTCACCAAAAACAACGAGTGACAATTTGTCTAAAATTTTGTTACGAATTTATAAGAAATTTGACTACAAATTTGTGGCCCGATCTACCATTGTACAGGGAAAAACCTCATCATCCAAAAAGTCAAGGAATGTAGAAAAAGGAATGGCGAGTATTGAAGTAATATTAAAAGTTTTTTATTTTTTTCTTAAAAAAAATGACCATCTTCCTATATAAATAAACAAAAAAATGTATACAATAATTTTAACAACCTTTTGGATAATACTTAATTTTAAAATAAATTTTTCCAAAATTGATCATTTTTTACACATATATTCAGCATTAGAATAATTAAATAAAAAATTTTTTTTTTTAAAATATAATTTTTTTTTTTTATTAAGTTTTTACTTTGCGGGAGATAGATAAACATTACCACAAAAACTGGGTCAGTGGATTTCCCCATTTATAAAATTACAAAAAAATACTGCTTTGAAACGGTATGGGGAAATTCCCTTTAAAAAAAAGCAGTTTTTTTGGTACTGATCCACCAGTGGGAATGAAATCTTTTTCCCAAATTTCATTTTTAAAAAAATTAAAAGGGTTTTTTTTAAATAAAAAAAACTTAAAAAACTGAATTTTTAAATAGAAGAAGAATATTCTATCCATTATTTTTACAACTTCACCACACCATCAACTGCGGCTTTACAATCTTCACCTTACCAAAACTTCTGCTACTTTATCATACCAATTGTTGTTTCATCATTAACAACTATTTCACCAATAGATGTTAATTTAAAGATGTAATAGTATATACTTCATTTATCATCAATTCTGATAAAAATAATAATGAAACGAAAAAATGGAAGAAAAAAAAGAAGAAGAAGAACAATTAGAAAATAAAAAAGAAAAATAATAATGAAGAAGAACAATTTTTTGAAAATGAAAAAGAAATAAAATTGTGAAGAAGAACATCACAGTTGAAAATGAAAAAAAATAGAAGGGAAAGTAGAAGAGGAAAAAGGAAAAGAAGAAGAAAAAAGAAAAAGAAAAGAAGATCGTTTATTAAATAAAGGGGAAATTCGTAATAAATTTTTTCTTTCAACAACAAAAAAAAGCAACAAAAATTTTGAAAACCAAAAAATCTAAAAAAAAGTTTCCCAAATTTTTTTAAAAATAACGAAATTTGTTTCCAAAAACCAAGAAGTTGATAGAGGATCAAATTACTCCACAAACTAATGGAAATTTTAAAAAATTGTTAAATAGAAAATTATATCAAATAACCCCCCAATTTGGACAATTGATTTTTTAAAATTAAGTCAAAATCAATTTGAAAGGTGTTTAACTAGGAATTTATTAACACATAAAGATATTGTGGATCAATTACACATACAAAGAGTTTACGAAACATTGTAAAAACAGATAAAAAGCTTAAATAAAAAATAAAATTTGTTCTAAAAATGTTTTTTTTCATTGTCAAAAATTCCCTTTGGCAATAAAATAGTGTATTTTGTAAAAGGAAAAAAAAAAAAGAAATGTACTAAAAAAATGCAAACATTTTAAAAAAATTAAAGTAAAAATTTTTAATTAAATGTATTTAAAAATTTTATAAAAAAATTTTAAAAAAAAAAATACTAGTAAATTTAAGTTTTCTAAAAAAATTTATTTAAAAAAAATTTTATAATTGAAAACTGCTCTTTTAAACGTCATTATTTTTTTTTTTTTTGAATAATGGTTTACATTTTGCTGCTTCTTTGAAAAATTTGGTTAGAATACGCTTCCAACATACAAATATTACAACTATATATTTAAACCCTTCATTCCGGGGTGGACTTCTACTTCTGTTTTTTAGCATTGCCTTATTAAATGGGCTTCAGATTATATAGGTCAAGCTTTCAATGTTATGATATTTTTGGTATTTCATTTTCTAAACCCATTAACACCTATGCTGGGTAATGTCCCCCGTTAAAAATAAACAACACAATTTTGAGGATCCATTATATATATTTTAATAGTAAATTTTGAGGTACAGGAATTTTTTATCCAGAGAACATATAAAAATTTTATCACTCTACTATCAATGGGTACCATTATACTTTTCTTAAGGGAAGTCTTTTTTATATCCCTCTTTTAATTTGGAAAATTATTAAAGGGTAAAAAAGCTGATACACTCTTACATGATCTTAAATTTATTCTGAAGACGAAAATAGAAAAAAAAGAGAAAAAAAATTAAAAAATACTACAATCATTTTGGGGGTTATAATAAAAATTTTTTAAAGGATATATGTATTGAAAAAATTTAACTTTTTAAATGATTGGAAAAAATGTTCTTCTTAATACCTTTTTTTGGGGGTTTTTTTTATAACTTAGGGTACAAAATTAAATAATAATAGATAATGAAAGTTATAACCCAATGATTAAAACCTTTCCCAAATTAAAAAGTGAAACTTCTAAAAATTTTGGGACCCTCGGGATCTAAAGAATTATTAGATTATACTTGAATATTACCTCAAAAATGTTAAATGAAAAATTTTCACTTTATGTGGTTTTGGGGGTTTGAGTCTTGCTACATTATCCATTCAATTTTTTTGGGCTATAACATTATTTATATCCGCATGGGAATTTAAAATTTTTTAGAGTACAGGGTAAATTAAAGCTCATTAAAAAATGAAAGAAATATTCAATCTCTTAAAAATGGTGATTATTTTCTTTTGAATAATTGGTCAAAATCTTGAGAAAATAATTTTAAAAAACTTTTTATGTTAAAATTAGGTATAGAAATTAAGAAATTACAGTGTATAATGAAAATAATTGTTTTTTAAAATAAAAATGTAGGGTGATACACCTGAAAGGGTTAATACACTGACATGTTTCTAATAACATTTTTTAATATTTTATATATATAATTATATATATTATATAAATAAAATATATTAATATATAATATATATAAAAATATTTTTAAAAATAAAAATTTATACATTTTATATTGATTATCTAAAAAAATTAAAAAAAAAAACTTTTTTTTTATATTTATATACTAAATTTTTTTAAAAAATTTTTAAATTTTTAGTAAGTAAAATATTTTTAAACATTGTTTTTTTAAGGCTCAACTTGAGATAATCTTTCTTTTTTTGATTACATAATTTAAATTTTTCACTTTATCTTCAAAAGAAACATTTTGAAATTTTCTAACCAAAGAAATTTTTTTTAGATTTTTTTTTTTATCATATTAAAATATCATAAACAAATTACTGTAACTTCATTTATGTATTTTACTGTTGGTGATAAATTTATATTTAACACTGTTGATATTTTTTAAATCTTGAATATCAGATAAAGAAAGAAGAAGGGTTTTTGAAATAAATTTTTAGACTATGGGTTTTCTAACAAAATTAGGAGGTAAATGACTTTTAAATTAAAAAATTATTTCTATAAGAGCTCACCTTGATATCAAAGGAATTTTCTAAAAGAAAAATATAAATTTTTATAATGTGTAACCATCGCTAAGCTCATTTTTAAAAAAAATTTCGATTTTCCTTAAATTTTTAAGATTATTTTATTCTTAATGTTCCCCCAATTTCCATTAATGATTATTTTACCAAAAATTTGAACAAATTTTTACATAAAAATCAAACGAACAGAAAAAATAAAAAAAAATTTTCACATCTAAAAATGTCAAACTGAAAATAAATATTTTCTATTTTTATATTAATACCAAAATTGAATAATTTAAAACATCCATAAAATATTTACCAATTTTTTTTTTAAATATCAGATACATAGAAGAAAAATTCATTTTTTTATTTTTCTTCAACCCATTTAGTAGTAAGACCCCAAATAAGTATAAAAAAACCACTTGAAATAAAAAATATAAAATAAAGCCCAAACTTGTTAAAAAAAAAAAAAGGGCCAAAAAAAAAAATTAAATACTTTTTTAAAAAATGATAAATTTCTTCTAAAACTTTTGTTTCAATTTTTTTCAAATTGAAGGGGATAAAAATAGTTTTTAGCATTGTTTATAAGCGTTTAGATATGTTTTTTAACCCAGAGCTTATTTTTTTTTGTTTTCAGTAAAAAAAATAGATCAAAAACTTGTCCTAACTATTTTTTTGAAAAATCTAAGTAAGTTTCTAACTGAATCTAATTCATCTTTTAAATTTAAATTTCCATTCCATCATGATTTAATACAATTAGGATTTAATTTTTTTAATTTCATAAAGGCAGTTTTTATAATTTTCAGGGGTTTTTCGACTGTATTAATGACAGAAGATCTGGAAAAAATATTTAAAAAGAAAAATCGAATTTTTTGCAGAAAATTTTCTTTTAAAAAGTTTTTTTTTTATATTATTACATAAGATTCAATTATTTTAATGTTTTTTCATTATTATATCCTCCCCCATATTATAAATACTTTAAAAAAATTTCAAAAGGAATTTTAAAAAAACTAATAAAAAAAATATACTTATTGTTGATAAATAAAGATAACATTTTAAAGGGAATTTGAATTCCTAATCGATAATTGCCCATCTTAATTTTTCTAAATTTAAAAATCTGAAGCTAATACTGGCCCAAAATTTTTTCTCCTAGAAACAAAAGAATTTTCTAAACCCGAGTAAGTATTTCTTTAAAAAATACTTGAGAAGAGAATATTATTTTAGGTTCCCTAAAATACTTCAATTTCCAATAGTAAAAACTCATAATTTTTTTCATGAAAAAAATTATTATACAAATTATTTTTTTCTCTATTTTTTTTTGACAATTTTTTACGATAACTTAGGTTTTATTTTGGTAATATTTTTTAATTTTTAATAAAAATCGTTCATTTATAAAAACACTTTTTCAAGCTTTCCTTTAGAAAAAGCTTTCACAATCCTTTTTCACATTTATAAAAAGTGAACTTTAAAGGATTTGGATTTGCAATTCCCCTCTATGATACATTTGGATTAAAAAAGGGGAAGGAAAAAAAAAATTTTCAAAGGAAAAAAGGGGTAACACACTAAATTATTTTACTTTACTGCCAAAAAAAAATTCTAAAATGCGCGATGAATAAAATTCCACATTTTGATTGAGGGTTAAATATTTATGAAACTTCCACAATAACTATTATTTAAAAACTATTGTTGTAATTTACGATTCCATGTCATGAGGAGAAACTATTAATCCTGGCTTCAGAATTAATTTGGAAATTTATTATTTTTAATTTTTTAGCATAAGCAAGGATCCTCTTTATTTTTTTTATATTCATTTTCATTTTTTTGGTTTCCCCCAAAACAAAGGTCTAAACCAATTGTTTTTAATGTATATATTGAAACCCCAAAAATTTTTTCAATTTCATTATTTTTATATTACTTTTTCAACATGAATAATAGAGTTTTAAATTTTTTAATTTTAGATGGGGGTAAGTTAAAGATGCATTAGGAAACGTCTTTGAAAATTTTAATACTTCATTATAATTTCATAAAATGCTTCACTACAACAAAAATTTTTGGTTATTTTTTAAAAGTGGGCCTTTTTACAAAATTTAACGTCTGAGTAACACTTTTTCAGTTACAACCTAAGTTTTAAAACTACTTTAAATCAAAGGAGTTCTTCTAAAAAGATTTTTGGGTATAAATTGGAATATCTTTCCAAAAATATCTTTAATAATTATATTTTTAAAATTTTACTTTTTAAACGTTTCTGAAACTTTCATATGTTTTTCTATATTATTCATTATTAAATTAGAGCCATCAAAATAATCTCATCATTGGTAAAATTTCCATTTTTTTTTTTTTATATAAAGTATAAAAATAAACCAAAGAATATTAAAAAATTTTTATTAGACACAATTACCTGAGTAAATTTTCATCAATACCCGAATCCATAACTTTACAAACAACCTATAACAACTTATTACTATTTTCCAATGGAATCACAACACAATATTCTACAAAATTTTTAAAATGACTTCATATCCTTCAACTTTTTTTAAAATACCAAATCATAATTATTTCATGATATAAAGTTTCTGGAGTTTACGGGGAGAGTTCCCGGGGGCAACCGCCCCCGGGCCCCCGGGCTTGACCAGGCCTCCTTATAAAATTATAAAATTTCATATAAAAAAAATTTCAATAATCCTAAAACGGGGGTATTAAGATTATAGGTGAAGTTACAGAAATAATTCCTTTTGGAATTTACTTTTTAATATTTCTTATCAATATGGAAAATTGAACATACTAATTTATTAAATTTTAAAAGAAAAATTGAAAATGAAAACATTTGGGTTTAAATTTTAACTTGTATTACTTTATTTTATAATTTGTCTTATGAGTTTTAAAATTTTTTTATATTCATAATTTAATTGTTGTTTTTAAAAATTTATTTATTTTTTTTAAATAAAAAAAAGATCTCTTCTGAAATTTTTTTCTCAATGAGAAATTCCAAATTTATTTCCCTTAAATAATATTATTTTTATAACAAACAAAAAGATAAAAAATTTTTAAAATTATGTATTTTAAAAAAAAAATAACAATACTAATTTATCATTAATCAATGTTTCTCAGTTTTTATACCTTTACCAAAATATTATCTTTACATTTTTATTTATTATTAATAAAATTCAATAATGATTCTGAAAAAAACAAAATAATACATTTTCTAATTTTTATCAAAATTTTTTAAAACAAAACATTTATTCAATAGAGTATCATCTATTTTTTTAACTTAGTTTTTATTTAAGTTTTTCCTGCCAATAACTAGTAACATTTTCTCAAAAACAAGAGATTCATCTTCATCACAATAGGTAAGGGTTTATGTTCAGGAATTATACTCAAGTAACTGTAAATTTTTAGGTATAAAAACAAATCCTTTAGAGTGTCTTTAGAATAATTATAATAACTAAGAATGCTTTCTTTTTTTTCTTGTTTAGTAATAACAGGGCGACCAGGATAAAATTTTTTAATTTTCACAATCGTCAATGTTATTTAAAATATAAGTTAAAATTTTTATTAACTTTATCGATTCATTTTCTGTTGATGAGCAATACTCATCGATTTTATTTTTCTGTTGATTTTACACAATTCATCAATTTCATCATACCCCTACTTTTCATTTTGTAGTTTCAGAAAACGACAACCACCACAGTCCAATTAAACATCCCCACTAAATGGTAAACATGGTTACGAAAAAAAAATATAAATAAATTTTTAAAAATAAAAATGAAAGATCTAAAAAAAATACTTGGCTTCAATATATCCATTTATCCCAAAAACCTTTCAACTAGTTTTGTATCATGTTAAAAAAATTATCCTCTACTACAAATTTGGGTAACATATTTTTACAAATTTTTGGCTTTGGGCCCAAATTTAAATTTAAAATTTCTTTGACCATTTTTAGAAAATAACTTTATATTTCCTCTATAGTCGATCTATAAACCCCCCACTCATCAATTGAATAATAAAAGAAGATTACGAGAACAATTCAAACCCTAACATGATTTTGGTAAAGAAATAAAAGACAGTATTTCACAAACTCTAACCAATAGGAATAACTAAATTTTTAGCACTAATAATCTAATCCTGCTGCTTTTTTCTGATCCTTTTGTAGGTATTTTTGCAAATTTTGAAAATTTTTTTAAATTTTTAAAAAAGATTCCAAACATTAAGAATTTTTAAAAAAAATATTTTAAATACACTCAAATAAAAAAAATTAATTACATTAATACAGTCTTAAAAACAACTTAATAAAAAGAGAAAAATTTACCTCTTATGTTTTTGGATAAAATTTTCAAATTTAGTCTGCGTTGATGAAAATGACTTGCCACTACATACTCTCCTTTTATATACATCCGTGAGTTTTTCTCTTCTCTTGCTAACATCAACTTTGAGTTAAAACTATTATATATGTTGAAAAAATAAAAGTTGAACACTTTCTCCATCCTGTCATTTTTTTTTGTTTTATTGGCAAATTTTTTGGGTTTTTTGGTTTTTTTTTTAATTTTTTGTTTTTTTTTTTTTTGTCAAATTTTGTTTTTTGTTTTTTAAAATTGGGTTTTTCCATTTTTGTTCAAAAAAATGAAACAATGTTTTTTTAAAGAAATTTTGGGTAATAAAAATTTGTGATAAAAAAATCGTCCTCAAAAAAACTTTTTTAAAAAAATTTTTAAAAAATTTTTTATTAAAACTAAAAAAAATTTAAAAAAAATTTTGATTTTTTTAAACAACTGATTGTTTAAAATAAAACTGTTTATTTTATTTAAATTTTTTTTTTTGTTTAAATTTTTAAAATAAAATTACAAAAAGTTTTTTTTTTTTAAAAAATTTAATTTTTAAAATTGAGGGTAAAAAAAATTTTTTTTTTTTTTAAATTTTTAATTTTTTAAAAATCATTTTCAAACATTTTTTAAATAATGTAAAAAAAGTTTATTAAAAATTTAAAAAAATTTAATTTTTAATTTTTTAAAATAATGGGGTTTATTATACAAAAATTTAATTTTTTGTAAATAAATTTTAAATTTTTAAAAATTTATTAAAATTTTTTTTTTAATTTGTAAAAATTTTTGGTATAAACTTTATTATTTTTCAAAATGGTTTTTTTTTTTAATAAATTTTAAAATGTTTATAAAAAAAATTTTTAAAATAAAAAAAAAAAATTGTAATAATTAAACATTTTTTTTTAAAAAAACATTTTTTTAATATTTTTTTAAGATTTTTAAAGTCAAATTAAAAAAATTTTTAATATAAGTTTTTATTAATTTTTATACCGCCAATTAGAAATTATCTTAACAAATTTTCAAAAATTTTCATCTTCTTTTAATATTTTATTAATTTAAAGAGATAAATTTTTGGATGTAAAATTATATTATATAACTTTTTAAAAATTAAGAAAAAAGTATTTTAGTATTTTTCCCAAAAAAAAAAAAAAATTAAAAAAATAAAATTTATTGGTTAAAATTTTTTGTAAAATAATTTTTGGAAAAAAAAAATTATAATAATTAAAATTTAAAAAACTCAAAAAATTTTAAAAAAAAAAAAATTAATCGAAGAATAATAATCCCCAAAAATTTTTTTAAAAAAATTTTGGCAATTTTTAATAAATTTAAATTTTTTTAATAAAAAAATTTTTTAAAAAATTAATTTTTTTTTAATTTTTTCCATTTTTGAACTTAAAAAAAATAATATTTTAAAAAAAAAAGCCTTGGAAAAATTTAAAAAATAAAAACAAAATATTTTTAAAAAAAAAATAAAAATCATTTTAAAAATAATTCACCATTTTTTATTCAAAATACATTTTTTTTGTTTTTAAAATAATAACCTAAAAAAGTTCTTCTTAAAAAATTAAAAATCTTTTTTTAAAAAAAATTTTTTTAGTAACTTTTCTTAAAAAAAAAAAAATGAAAAAACAATTTTCTTAATTTAGGGGGAAGTCTAAAATTTAGGGGGGAAATTTAAAAAAAAAAAAAAAAATTTTTTTCAAAAAATAAAAATTTTTAAAACAACCCAAAATTTAAAAAGATAAAAATTACAATTATGTCTCCAAATTTTCTCTCGGCGATTTTAAAACCATTTTTTTAATTTTTCCCAAATTTTTTTTAAAAAAAATAATATTTGCGATCTTTTTTTCTATGAATTAAAAAAAATTTATTTAAAAAGAAATAGTTTTAGCAAAATTTAAACAACAAAATTTAAAAATCCAATTAATTTCCCAAAAAAAAAGAAAACCCTGGAAAAAAAATTTTTTGTTTTTTAAAACCCCCTTTTATCTTTTTTTCCCCCCTTTAATTTTTTTTTTACAAAAAAATAAAATTTTTAAAATTTTTTTAAAAAAAAAAAAAAAATTTTTTTTAAAAATTTTTTAAATAAAAATAAATTTTATGTAATTGCCATTTTTTCTTTTAATTGGAAAAAACCCCAAAAAAGCACTTTTATCAATTTATCAACCCTTTTTGAAAACCACAAAACCCCTCCAAAATGTTCCATTTTTTGCCCAAATTTAAAAAAAAAAAAAAAATTATTTTTTTAAAAAAAATGGAAAAATTTTTTTTTTCTCATTATGCACCGTTGCTGCAGGATTTTTTTTAGACTGTGCACACTGACCACATAGACCCATTCTTTCATATGAAGGCCTACCAGCTTTCTCCCACTAATTGAGGTCGCTAGAATTTATGAGTACTAGTACGTCAAAAACCCCTACGCGTAAGACGTACTAGTACGACGAAAACCCTCAAAGGGTTAAATATATCATTCATTAATACTTAAAGAATTATCATCATTATAATTATATTCATTTATATTTATAATTTTTTGTTTATTTACCCATTTTACATAATCCAAAGGCCCCAGATCCATTTTTAAATTTCCAATCCTATATGATGCAATAAAATTTATTAGTAATCTCATTTAAATGATCATCTAGTTCTTTTTTGTTCATTATTAATGTTATGTTTGTATTTTGATATCTAATTTCTAAAAAACAAAAAAAAATATAAATTGTAAAAATCATTTAATAAAATACATTTTTTTCCTCACCTGGACTTAAATATATTTTTTTTAATAATGGGTGATAATCCTACGGGAAAAATTTTGGGGGAGGATATTTTTTTATTTATAAAATTATTTGCACAATAACATGTCTTGATTTTTAGTACTCTGTTCAATTCGATATACAATATTTTTTTTTAATATTATATTTTTTTCACTTAAATATGAATAAGCTCTTTAAATGGTGTAACTATATCAATAAAAAAATCAATTACTATAATATTATAAAATTCATCATTAATTTTTGATAAAATATCATCATTAAATGAAAAAAATATGACATTGTTATATAAGTAAATGTTTTGATGATGTTAAATTAAATGAGGTTGTTTATACAAATTTTCTACAATTAGTAAAAATTTTAACATTTTTATTTTTTCAAATAATTGTGACAAAAAAATATGTAACATTTACTCCAATGGCACATTCGATCTTAATAACTCTTTAAGTTGTGGGAAATGATTAATAATGCGCATCTGTTCACATGTTAAGTTTTCTGGATGATAACAAATTTTTTTTTCAGCCAGAAAAAGTGCAGAGTGTTTTTTATAATAATGTACAACTTTAGTTTTAATTTTATAATAAGTAAAATGAAATATTCCAGTTAGTTTGTAAAATAAATCTATAATTTTAGAAAGAGGTAAAAATAATAAAAATGGTTCTCTTATTAAAAGGTACATTAAATATTGAATCTCACTAATATCACGAGAAAAAGCACTCATCATAATAATTATTTTAATAAATTTTTGAGTCATAATTAGAATTAGTAAGTATTTGTTGAGAGTTATAATAACAAGGATGCTTTTTCAAAATTTCTTTCATGTTTTCATCAATAAATATAAAATTTTGACTTCTAGTCATTCTAAGTAACCCCTTGGGGAAATTTATCCCAAATTTTGAATATTATACTCTTCACAAAGATTTTCAAAAATTTCATATGGTTTTAATAAAGGGTGATGTTATTTTTAAGAAGAAGTGGACTCCAAAATATAAAAATTAGGTGCTTGTAGAAATCTGTGATAAAGTGATCGAAAAGCATATTATTATTATTTAAAATAATGTTTTTCCAATTTATACATACATTTGCACAAATGCAAAGAAGATCTTCATTTTTGATTTGACAAAAAATATTTTCTAATAATTCAATTTTTAAAAATGCCTTTTAAAAAGAGGTATTCTGACTTTTTTTGAAAATAAATAAAATTATTTTATATTTATATATAAAATTTTTACAACAAAAAAATATTAATAATTGACAATAAAAGAAAAAAGAAAATAAAAAAAATATAATAATTACTATCCAGGATTTGATATAGCTGCTTCCTTATGGAAAATTATTCAACAAACTTGTATTCAAAACCAACTGGACTCTACTCATGACATGTATAAAAATTTAAAAACTAAAACACCCAATGTGTTTATCAAATGATATGACTATTACAAATAATGATAATAATAATATTATTATTAAAAATTTAGATCATTTACATTTTCCTAGTAGTAAATTATCAACAATAAAACCATTCCCTAACCAAGCAAGTTATATAGTATAAATAAATCTATATATACATCCTATTAAATTTATTAAAACTTGAAAAAAATTTAAACGAAAATTTTATAAAATTAATATATTAGATACACCTTTGATCCTTCTGTAATATGGGGAAAAAATAATAAAGATGATTATGATTCCATTTTTAACGAGACATTTCTCTTTATTCTAATTTATCGAGTAATGGAGTAAATAATTTAATAGATTTGAGAATGAGTAAAATATGGGTAGAATATATGATGAGTGACGGAATTATTCGTTATAGTACTCTACACCCTCATCCTATTTATAATGCATGTCCAGGTTGGTTAATTGATGTGATAAATATACAAATGAGAACCTAGATATATCACTTATTTATTGTACAGATATAAGAGGAGTTAATTTATTTCTAGGTCAACTTTGTAGTCTTATCAATCTTCATAATCTATTTCGTAAATTTGAAACTTCTAAAACAAATTATACGGCAATTCTTCTTCAAATGACTGTCCTTTCAAATGAATCATTAAATCCTATTAACAGAAGAGATAATAAATTTTCCTGGAAATGCTATTGCACACGATCCTTTTGAAGATATTAAACGTTTATTTACTAGCAACTCAAAAATTTAACATCATTATGATAAATTTAAAATTCTTTTGTATCACATCTTACTACTTGTTTACCACCTCAAGTAGGAAAATAAGTTTTTAATATTATTTTTAAAAAAACAAATATATTTCTTTATATTAATAATAAATTTTTATTTTTTCACTTGCTATGATTTTAATATGAAATATTTTAAAAATTAAATTTATATTTAATAAAATATTTTTATTAAACAAATTAAAATTATAATCATTATTATAATAATAAAAAATATATAAAAACATTTTTTAGTATTAATTATATTATTATTTTGATAATAAGGTTCATCATTTACTTTTCCCCTTTTTGTCGATTTTTATATTTCCAAATCTGAAAGAGAATGAGTTAATAATCCTTCTTCATTAGTTCTTCCTCTTTCTCCAACAACTATTTCCGAAGAACGAACTATTAACCCCTCTTTTTCATTAGCAACTCTTTCTCTTTCTCCAACAGCTATGTCTGAAGAACTAATTATTGGCCCTCTTCTTGCTCCTCCACTTTCTTCATGTACTACAGTATCAGTAGCAGCAACAGTACCAGTACTACCACCATCATCTCCTCCTCCTTCTCCTCCTCCTCTTTCATGTACTACTGTTAATGACATAATATCGTCAGTGTCAGTAGTCAATGTAACAGCAGGAACACCACTACTGTTATCATCTCCTCCTCTTCCTTCTTCTTCTTCTTCTTCTTCTTCTTCTCCTTCATGTACTACTGTTAATGACATAATATCATCAGGATCAGCAGTCATTGTAACAGCATCAGCAGCAGCAGCACTGCCACCATCATCATCTCTTCCTCCTTCTTCTCCTTCATGTACTATTGTTAATGACATAATATCATCAGCATCAGCAGTCATTGTAACAGCAGCAGCAGCAACAGCACCAGCACCAGCACCAGCACCAGCAGCACCATCATCATCATTTCCTCCTCCTCCTTTTTCTTCTTCTTTTCCTCCATGTACTACTGTTAATGACATAATATCATCAGGATCAGCAGTCATTGTAACAGCATCAGCAGCAACTGCAGCACCTCCACCATCATCATCTCCTCCTCCTTCTTCTCCTTCATTTACTATTGTTAATGGCATAATATCATCAGCATCAGCAGTCATTGTAACAGCAGCAGAAGCAGCAGCACCAGCACCAGCAGCACCATCATTATCATTTCCTCCTCCTCCTTCTTCTTCTTCTTCTCTTCCATGTACTACTGTTAATGATATAATATCATAAGCATCAGCAGTCATTGTAACAGCAGCAGCAGCAGCAACAACAGCACCAACAGTCATTGTAACAGTATCAGCAACAGCACCACCACCACTATAACCACAAAAGTTTGAAAATTTCAAAAGAGGATTCATATTATAATCTCATTAAGATTCATTCTACTCTTTTTATTTGGGAAAATCGAATAAATCCAATAATTAATTGTTGTTCCTTAATGACATGTGAACGAGCACGAGTGGTAAATCATCTCTATTGTAACGACGACAGAATTATTGTGGTCGAATTTCAAAGTAAAGAAATTATCTTTGATATATTTGAAATATTATTATTAATTTTTAATATTCATATTGATAAGAAGTTTTTAATTATTGTATCTGAAGAAGATAAGTTAGATATATTGTTCAAAAATTCTTTGTTACATTTATTCAAAAGTAATGTAACTATAATTAATGATTATAGTTTATTAAAAAATTATAAAAAACAACACGATTTTTTAATAGTTTTTTCCTCAGAAATACTAGAAGAGGTAAAAAATCTAACTAATTTTCCTATAATTTTTTTTAAATGTATTAATTGGTGTTTTGGTAATAAAATACATGATCATTTTTTTAAAAGAACAAACAGAATACCAATTTTTCGTTTGTGTAATTATCGAAAGAGAAATAAACATTATGGTAAATTATTATGTATTAAAAATGAAACTACTGATGATAATTTGGAAACTGATGATTTCCCAAAATTTATTTTAGCCGGAGAAAGTTTTAAATTTTATCCAAAAGTATATGATACAATTAAATTCCTGAAAATATTGTCTTATAAATTTACATTTCCTCTTAATAAGAGGTTAGTAAAAATACTTAAACCATTCTGGGATTCTTATGATAGTTTAAAATACAATCCTTATCATATATTTTACAAAAGGATGTAACATCCAAGGTACTCGGTTCTCAGGTATAATTTTTGTCTTCATAGAAAAGAATTTTATAATCAGAATAATTTTATGATCGTAAAAAATTTTATATATATTATAAAAAATATTAAATTTTATAATAAAAAAATATTTTGCAATCATATATATAATTTTGCCTTCATAGAAATTTTTACCAACATATATTCTAAATACATTTTTAAAATAGGAATGTATAAAAAGAATATTAAGACTATAAAATATTATGACAACAATATTAAAATTACTCGAAAAAATTTTTGCTCAAATTCCTTACCAAGACTTATTAAACTGTTGCGCTCCAGTATGTAAGCAATGGAGAAATGTAATAGTTGATCAGCATTATATGCCACTTCGTCAACTATATCACAGATATTGTAAAGAACCTTATTCAAAATTTAAAAGTCCCTTTTGTAATAATAGTAGTAGTGCTATTGATATTTTACGCTCATTTTTTCGGAAAAACAAAAACAAAGATGACTATGTATGTCAATTTTTATTACAAATTATTGAATATAAAAATCAAATATATAAAACCTATAATTTTCAAACGGATTTAGTCGAATTGCACACTCACCCACACTACAAACATGCTGCTGCATTGCTGGTACATCACCAATCGTTCTACAACAATAATGATTGGCATCTTCTTATAATATTTATGATACTACTATCTGAGAAAATAAGTGAAATTCTGTATTTATTATATTTATTATTAAAAATACCAAATTTTTATCCATTAATAGATATTATTGATTTTTTTTACGGATTATCTTTGATGTTTTTGAATTGTTGCTATAACCACAAAAGTTTGAAAATTTCAAAAGATGATTCACGTTATAATCTCATTAAGATTCATTCTACTCTTTTCATTTGGGAAAATCGAATAAATCCAATAATTAATGGTTGTTTGTTAATGACATGTGAACGAGCACGAGTGGTAAATCATCTCTATTATAACGACGACAGAATTATTATGGTCGAATTTCAAAGTAAAGAAATCATCTTTGATAAATTTGAGATATTATTATTAATTTTTAATACTCATATTGATAAGAAATTTTTAATTATTATATCTGAAGAAGAAGATGAGAAGTTATATATATTTTTCAAAAATTCATTGTTACATTTGTTCAAAAATAATGTAACTATGATCAATAATTATAACTCATTAAAAAATTATGAAAAACAACACGATTTTTTAATAATTTTTTCTTCAATTTGTTCGTCAAAAATACTAGAAGAGGTAAAAAATTTAATCAATTTTCCCATAATTGTTTTTAAATGTATTAATAGATGTTTTAATAATTATTTTTTTTATAGAAGAACAAGAAGAAGAACAAAAATACCAATTTTTCGTTTGCGTAATTATCGAGAGAGAAATAAAAAATATGGTAAATTATTACGTATTAAAAATGAAACTGCTGATGATAATTTGGAAACTGATGATTTTCCAAAATTTATTTTAGTCGGAGAAAGTTATAAAGAATGGAAACAACAAGTATATAATGTAATTGAACCCTTGAAAATACTGTCTTATAAATTTGAAAGTCCTCTTAATGATGAGAGGTTAGTAAAAATACTTAAACCATTCTGGGAACGCTATAGGTTTTTGGAGCGCTATCCATATTATTTTTTTATCAATTACCTAAAGTGAGTCCAACTCCTGTTCAGTACAGGATGTAACATCCTGTTTTTCAACTTAACAACAGGATCCCTGAAAATACTGTCTTATAAATTTGAAAGTCCCTTAATGATCAGAGGTTAGTAAAAATACTTCAACCATTCTGGGAGCCCTTTTTTTTTTTGAAGTGTTATCCATATAAATTTTTTATCTAAAGTGAATTAATTTCTATTATGGTTAAAATTTTTATTCAGAGTATATTTCATTTTTTTTTTATAATTGAGTATATAAAATTTTAAGTGTGATATAACTATTTATTTATTTATAAAAACCATATGGCCACATTATCATTAGAATTACTTAAAGAAATTTTTGCTCAACTTCCCTATGAAGATCTATTAAATTATTGTACTCCAGTTTGTAAGAGATGGAAGAAGGTGATTATAGATGAACCTCATTATATGCCTCTTCGTCAACTCTATTATCGTTATTTTAAAGATCCTTATTCGATATTTAATAGTCCCTTAGGAGGTAAAGGTAATAACAATAATAATAATAATAACATTGTAACTCCTACAAATTCTATAGAAATTTTACGGCCATTTTTTTTAAAAAGATGTAATAATGATAATTATACTATGAATCAACTTTTAAAAATGATTGAATTTAATAAATATTACAAAATTTATTATAATTTAACAATGACTGAACTGCATAATCATCTATTATATTTAGATGTTATTGATTTTTTTAAATATCAATCACATGTTAGTTATTGGCGTATTCTTGCTTTAATGGTATTTCTTTCTAGAGATATAAGTGAAATTCAATATTTAATGTATTTGATATTAAAAATAAACAATTCCTTTTCTTTAATTGATATAATAGATTTTTTATATGGATTATGTTTGATTTATTTGGGATATTACTATAGTGGTGATTATTTTTTTTACACACATCACTATAAAATTCATTGTGCTCTTTTTCTATGGGAAAATCGTATTATTAATTATGAATCTCCTTTTCCATTTTTATTAACATGTGAGCGAGCAAGATTAATCAATCATCTTATTAAGTGTAAGAATGACAATGAAATTATTAAAGTAGAGTATGTAGCTGGTGTAAATATTGATGAAATATTAACTATTATTTTTAACACGTATAATAAAAAAAAAATTTTAATTTTGCAAAATGATGAAATGAATTCGTCAATGACATTATTGTTGCACACTTTTAAAAATGTTGAGTAGACTTCAGGATGTACATGTTTATAGAGGGGCCACAGATATATCAGATCACTTTCTAGTTGTAGCTACACTGAGAGTAAAAGGTAGATGGGATACAAGGAGAATAGAAGCATCAGGGAAGAGAGAGGTGAAGGTTTATAAACTAAAAGAGGAGCAGTTAGGGTAAGATATAAACAGCTATTGGAGGATAGATGGGCTAATGAGAGCATAGGCAATGGGGTCGAAGAGGTATGGGCTAGGTTTAAAAATGTAGTGTTAGAGTGTTCAGCAGAAGTTTGTGGTTACAGGAAAGTGGGTGCAGGAGGGAAGAGGAGCGATTGGTGGAATGATGATGTAAAGAGAGTAGTAAGGGAGAAAAAGTTAGCATATGAGAAGTTTTTACAAAGTAGAAGGATGCAAGGAGGGAAGAGTATAGGAGAAAAAGAGAGAAGTTAAGAGAGTGGTGAAGCAATGTAAAAAGAGAGCAAATGAGAGAGTGGGTGAGATGTTATCAACAAATTTTGTTGAAAATAAGAAAAGTTTGGAGTGAGATTAACAAGTTAAGAAAGCCTAGAGAACAATGGATTTGTCAGTTAAAAATAGGAGAGGAGAGTTATTAAGTGGAGAGTTAGAGGTATTGGGAAGATGGAGGGAATATTTTGAGGAATTGTTAAATGTTGATGAAGATAGGGAAGCTGTGATTTCGTGTAATAGGGCAAGGAGGAATAACATCTTGTAGGAGTGAGGAAGAGCCAGTTGTGAGTGTGGGGGAAGTTCGTGAGGCAGTAGGTAAAATGAAAGGGGGTAAGGCAGCCGGGATTGATGGGATAAAGATAGAAATGTTAAAAGCAGGTGGGGATATAGTTTTGGAGTGGTTGGTGCAATTATTTAATAAATGTATGGAAGAGGGTAAGGTACCTAGGATTGGCAGAGAGCATGCATAGTTCCTTTGTATAAAGGCAAAGGGGATAAAAGAGAGTGCAAAATTATAGGGGGATAAGTCTGTTGAGTGTACCTGGTAAGTGTGTATGGTAGAGTTATTATTGAAAGAATTAAGAGTAAGACGGAGAATAGATAGCAGATGAACAAGGAGGCTTTAGGAAAGGTAGGGGGTGTGTGGACCAGGTGTTTACAGTGAAACATATAAGTGAACAGTATTTAGATAAGGCTAAAGAGGTCTTTGTGGCATTTATGGATTTGGAAAAGGCGTATGACAGGGTGGATAGGGGGCAATGTGGCAGATGTTGCAAGTGTATGGTGTAGGAGGTAGGTTACTGAAAGCAGTGAAGATTTTTACGAGGATAGTGAGGCCAAGTTAGAGTATGTAGGAAAGAGGGAAATTTTTTTCCCAGTAAAGGTGGCCTTAGACAAGGATGTGTGATGTCACCGTGGTTGTTTAATATATTTATAGATGGGTTGTAAGAGAAGTAAATGCGAGGGTCTTGGCAAGAGGCGTGGAGTTAAAAGATAAAGAATCAACACACAAAATGGGAGTTGTCACAGCTGCTCTTTGCTGATGACACTGTGCTCTTGGGAGATTCTGAAGAGAAGTTGCAGAGATTGGTGGATGAATTTGGTAGGGTGTGCAAAAGAAGAAAAATTAAAGGTGAATACAGGAAAGAGTAAGGTTATGAGGATAACAAAAAGATTAGGTGATGAAAGATTGAATATCAGATTGGAGGGAGAGAGTATGGAGGAGGTGAACGTATTCAGATATTTGGGAGTGGACGTGTCAGCGGATGGGTCTATGAAAGATGAGGTGAATCATAGAATTGATGAGGGAAAAAGAGTGAGTGGTGCACTTAGGAGTCTGTGGAGACAAAGAACTTTGTCCTTGGAGGCAAAGAGGGGAATGTATGAGAGTATAGTTTTTACCAACGCTCTTATATGGGTGTGAAGCGTGGGTGATGAATGTTGCAGCGAGGAGAAGGCTGGAGGCAGTGGAGATGTCATGTCTGAGGGCAATGTGTGGTGTGAATATAATGCAGAGAATTCGTAGTTTGGAAGTTAGGAGGAGGTGCGGGATTACCAAAACTGTTGTCCAGAGGGCTGAGGAAGGGTTGTTGAGGTGGTTCGGACATGTAGAGAGAATGGAGCAAAACAGAATGACTTCAAGAGTGTATCAGTCTGTAGTGGAAGGAAGGCGGGTAGGGGTCGCCTAGGAAGGGTTGGAGGGAGGGGTAAAGGAGGTTTTGTGTGCGAGGGGCTTGGACTTCCAGCAGGCATGCGTGAGCGTGTTTGATAGGAGTGAATGGAGACAAATGGTTTTAATACTTGACGTGCTGTTGGAGTGTGAGCAAAGAAACATTTATGAAGGGATTCAGGGAAACCGGCAGGCCGGACTTGAGTCCTGGAGATGGAAGTACAGTGCCTGCACTCTGAAGGAGGGGTGTTAATGTTGCAGTTTAAAAACTGTAGTGTAAAGCACCCTTCTGGCAAGACAGTGATGGAGTGAATGATGGTGAAAGTTTTTCTTTTTCGGGCCACCCTGCCTTGGTGGGAATCGGCCAGTGTGATAATAAAAATAAAAAAACTTTTAAAAAATATTATGATGCTATTGATACTATAAATAATTCAAATTTTAATTTTATTATTATTTTATTAAAAACTATAGAAACTCAATATTATAGTAATGTAAAAGAATTAATGGTGAATATAAAAAAACGAACTAATGCTTCACTAATTGTATTTGAAGATCCATTTTCATCGTATAATTATTATTTTTCTGCTTTTAGAAAAATAAAAAAAACTAGAATATTGTCAAAACGACCAATACTTTTTCGGTTGGTGCAAAGTTCAAAATCTCAAGATTTGTGCTGGTTAATGACACATGCTATTCGATACAATAAATATTTTGAAACTGAATTTCCAAAAATCTTTTCTGTGGGAGAAAGACCTCCTATAAATCATTATGAAAGAGAAAATCAAAAAATATTGGAAATAGGTTATAGTTATTCAATTTTATATAATGAATGTCAAAACTATCATAGAAATCAAACAGTGAATGTCTTAGCAGATAAGAATGATTTAGATAGATATTTATGTAACAACATTAAATGGATTAATGGAATAAATAAAAGACTACAAAAATTTTTACAATGGAATCAGCAAAGACCAGAGAGATGGTGGTTTAATTCTCAAAATTGTATAGATATATGTAATAATAATAATAACAATAATAATATTGAATCGGTATATATTAGTTTATTACATAATTTTAATAAAATTAATTTAACTTTTTTTATCGTTCGGTTTTATAATAATCCATATTGTGTACTGGATTATGAATTTTACGGTATTATTTCACTAGCAACTGAATTTATAGAATATATGAGAGCTCTGGATAATACTTATTATATAAATAATTACATTTCTTCTAATTATATATTAGTTACTCATAATGAATTTATGAATAAAAAGTGTGAAAGTTGTGAAAAAATATTACAAAATGAAAGTCTTGCACTTAGAACATCATATCAAAGAGATTTCATAATACCTAGATTTACTTATATTACTAATAATAGTTTTAAGAATTATGATTTTTATTATTTATGTTTAAAATGTGAAAAAAATTATAATAAATTTATATTTTGTATTATTAATAATTAATTTTCTTTATAAAAGAATATTTTTCCATTAATTATTTAAAAAACTGATTGTATGAAAAAATGTGGCAAGAATGTTGTACACAGACTACTATATAAGTTCAAGCTTGGAAAATTAGAAGTCATTTTTTTTGTTGGAAGTATATTATGGTATGTTATACTTTTTTTTTTTTTAATTAAATTTTTAAATGTTATTTTAAAAATTATTTAAAAAATATGTTTAAATGTAGTTTTCTTTTTTTTTTTACAGAATCATCAGATATGGTATAAAAACAACAACATGAATAATCAACATGATTGGTCACAGTATAATATCAAAAAATTTCCAAAAATTCAAATTATCCAACATGATAATAATACACAACAATATCCATATTCACCAATTAAAGAAGCTCATCATCAACAATATCCATATTCACCAATTCAAGAAGCTCATCATCAACAATATTCATATTCACCAATTAAAGAAGCTCATCATCAACAATATCCATATTCACCAATTCAAGAAGCTCATCATCAACAATATCTATATTCACCAATTGAAGAAGCTCATCATCAACAATATCTATATTCACCAATTGAAGAAGCTCATCATCAACAATATCCATATTCACCAATTCAAGAAGCTCATCATCAACAATATTCATATTCACCAATTCAAGAAGCTCCTATTGTGAAGTATACCAGCCAAATTAATCATCAACAAGAAAAAGCACTCTCAATTCAAACAACTCAAAAATATCAACTAATTCGAGAAGTTCCTATTATTCAACAGGAAGAAGTTCCTATTGTGAGGTATAGCAGTCAAATTAATTTACCACAGTATTATAAAGTTGTTTCAACAATTAAATATCCTTCTAATCAACAATTATCTAAATCAGTTCCCACTAGAGAATGGTCAGATACTATGTTATATAATAATCCAGTTATTAATTATCAATCACAGTATTCCCTCCAAGAGGAAAAGCATTTCCAATTCGAAATATTCAAGAACAACAACAAGAAGTTTTTCAAACTCAAACTACCCAAGAACAACAACAAGAAACAGCATTTCCAATTCAAACTATTCAAGAAGAAACAAAAACAGTTTT
>NC_069485.1:23237737-23252908 GCF_026875155.1 Cherax quadricarinatus
ATAAAAAAAAAATAAAAAAAAAAAATAAAATAAAAAAAAAAAATAATAATAAAAAAACAAAATAAAATCAAAATAAAAAATTAAAAAATAATATATAATTTTTTTTTTTTTTTATTTTTTATATTTAAAATAATTTTAAAAATTAAAAATAAAAAAAAAAAAAAAAATAAAATTAAAAATAAAAAAAATAAAAAAAATAATAAAAACAAAAAAAAATATAATTAATTTTTTTAAAAAAAATAAAATAAAAAATTAAAAAATAAAAAAAAAAATCAATTTTTAATTTTATTTTTAAAAAAAAAAAATAATAAAAAAAAAAATAAAAAAAAAAATAAATTAAAAATAATAAAAATAAAAATAAAAAAAAAAATAAATAATTTAATTTTATTTAATATTTTTAATAATTTTTTTTTAATTTAACTTTTATATTTTTTTTAAAAAAAAAAACTAAAAAAAAAAATAAAAAAATAAAATTTAAAAATATTTTTTTTTTAAAAAAAAAAAAAAATAAATAAAAAAATAAACAAAAAAAAAATACATAAATAAAAATTTTAATAATTATAAAATTAAAATTAAAATTATAATAATTTTTATTAATTTTTGTTTATATTTAAAAAAATAAAAAAAAAAAAAAATTTTTATATTTTTAATTTAATTTTTATTATTTATTTAATAAAAGAAAAATAAAAAAATAATAAATATAAAAAAAATAAAAATAAAAAAAAAAAAAAAAAAAAATATAATATTAATGTTTGATTGTATTTAGTTTAAAAACCAAATACAAAAAATAAATGAAAAGAATTATTCAACCTTAAACCTAACACTACTTAATAATAACAGATTTTTGAAAATTCATTTTATTCTAAAATGGCTTTTAATAATAAAAACATAGAAATACCTTTTTGGTTTGATAAAAAAATACTGGAAGATCTCAACCATTATTTATCATCATTAGAATAAAGTCTTTTTCGTCTAGTACAAAGTACTAAATCCAAGACTTTGTTGGTAATGATTGCACATTACAGTTTTTAGATTTAGAAAGTAAGTTTCCAAGAGATTTGCTAGTGGTGAATGACCTAACTATGTGAATTAAACTTTTTAACAAGAAAATAATATAAAAAAATTATATTAGTTAATAGTTATATTTGTTTATATTATTATTGTGACCAAATATCTAATAAATAAACTAATCACCATTTAACAAAATAAAAAAAATTTAAAAAAAAGATTTAAATTGCTTGATAAATTCAGAGAAAGTGGGTTTCAAGCTCAAAAATATATAGATATATCATAATATTGTTAATTATAAAAATTTTGATTCCTGGGTCTGATTTTTATTAGTTTATTTTTGATATTGATGAATTTGATGTATTGATGAAATTAATAATTTTACGGTGATTCAGTTATGCGAAAATATCCTGAATACTACTTGTATTTTCCATTGCAATTGCTAATAATGTAAATTGTATTGGATGGAATTCAAGTTTTCGACATTATACAATATCTTCATATATGTTTCCTCAATTAGTCACAAAAAACAAGAATGTAAGAATAAAAAAGGTTTTTATATGGTTAAATCATTAGAAGATGAAATTCTCGCTTTTAGAATACAATTTTCTAAATTTAAAACACCTAGATTTACATATAATGATATTTTTAATGATGATGATAGTGTTAATTATAAGTGTTTACCATGTGATAAATTTAAATATGTAAAATATTTTGGTAGATCCTACACTTATGAGGAATTGATACATTCTGTTATTAATATGGGACATAAGGACTTATGAATATTATAAATTACTAGTAAGTATGAAAAATGCAATTTCTTAAGTTCATATAAGATCTTTACACTATTTTTTTTATAAAATCATGATGTAAATAAAATGCATTCATATAATCTTACTATTATTTAATGAAAATATTTTAAAAATATATAGGTTGAACAATAATAATGATAAAGAAACTTGAAAACTATTTAGTTTCTCATCCCTTCTCTTTAAAAGAGGTTGTACTTCCTTTACTAAAAATATAATGGAGAAGATTACACCAAAGTTTTTAAACATTTCTACAGCTGAAAAATTGATTGAAATAAATAATGAGCTCATTAAGTTGAGTAGACAAATAATCAAAGAAAATGAAGAACTAAAAAAAGAAATTAAATATATTACAGAATTTATGGAAAAAAAAATAAACGAATTTGAGAAAATTGAAAATATAATAGTAAGTAACATTTAAAACATAAGTATATGTGCAGGATTGTGTATAAAGTATTGTATATTAAAAAACTTCATTTTCTCATTATATTATATAATAATTATTAATTATTTTTCTTTATACAGAACAACTGTTTGACTGAAGAAGAAATAATCATTGATTAAGTGGAAGAATAATATGGAGAAATTTCATTATCCAAGCTTTTATGAAAAATTAAGAACTTATAAAATAAAAAATGAAAATGAAGAAGCTTTTATGGCTTTTATGAAAAATATAAAGAACTTATGAAATAAATGAAAATTTTGCACTCATACAAATACCACTTATTATGTGTGTAATTGATATTGTTAAAGATTCCATTGTTTATTTATAATTGAAATGCAAATAAATTTTAAATTTTTATGGAAGATTTCTTTTCCTTTTTTAAAAGAATTATTTTAATTATTACATATTTATTGAATTGTCAAAGGATAGGATAAAACAATATAATTTTATAACATTATTTATTAATTATTTATTATACATAAATTAAGATAAATTAAGAATATTTCAGTAAAATTTAATGTTCGTTTCTATGTAATTTAAAATTAGAAAAATCTTTAAAAGAAATATCACAAATACCACAAATAAATAATGTTTCTTTTTTTATTTCATCAGTTTGCTGAATAGGGTTTGGCGATAATGGTGATTCTACCATAAAGTGTTCAGTTTTTTTATGTAATTCAAGATTAGAAAAGTCTTTAAAAGAAATATCACAAATACCACAAATAAATACTTTTTTTATTTCATCAGTTTGCTGAATAGATTCTGAGTTTGGAGATAATTGTGATTCTACTATAAAGTGTTCAGTTTATTGCAACTTGACTGTTTTTAATAATTACTTGTTGAATTATTTTAGTTGAAAGAGTAGTTTGAATTGAATGCTTCTTGTTCTTTAACATTAAAAACTACATTTTTTCTTTTCGTACGGTCGTTAATTCTTCCTCGCTGGATAATTTAAAATTTCTTGTTCTTTGAGTAGTTTGAATTGGAACTGCTTCTTGCATTCAGTAACTGAACTAACTTGAGTAGTAGTGTGGGTTAAATACAATTTTTCTTCTGGTCTTTGAGTTAGTTTCGCGTTGGACTTGCTTGTTGTGCTTCTTGCAAAGAATACTGTAATTTATAAATTAAAATAATATTAATAGTAGTAATTTAGTTATTATACCGTATAATTTATCTTTAATATTTTTAAAAAATATAAATAAGTATAATTTACCATACTGTACTTCTAGCCAGATGAAACTAAGATAAGTATTCCAAGCTTGATCTTATATAGTAGTCGTCGTCTGTGCATATTCTTGTCATATCCTTCCATACAGTCGGTCGGTGTTTATTTTATAACAGAAGCTTTATTCCTTACATTTATACAAAGTTAAAAGACTACCTTAATTAAGGCAGGAAATTGAGGATAATTAATCAGGTATACTTTTTTAGGTAGATATAAAAAAAAAAAACAAATTTCTAGGTAGATACTTAAGTACAGGCTGTATCTCGTCCTGTTTTTTAACTCGTATATCAGACTAATATGACAAACAGGATGTAGAATCTGTGAGTTGTTTTTGTATATTTACACTTATCATACACATTATTCTAAGTATAATAATATTACTACAATATTACAAACTGGAATATATTAATTTAAGAAAAGACTGTTCTAGAGTATATCTTCTGTCAGTACATTTGTAATAAGATCGCTTTTTTTCTTCAACAGAAAAGATTTTTGGAAAATCATCAGTTTTATTTTTTAATCGTAAAATTGATTGTTTACTTTCACTATATTTATTACATATTAAACGAAAAATTGGTGATTTTGATAATTCATAAATTTGATTACATTTTTGAGGCTGATTACATTTTTTATTGCAATCCAAAATAATTGAATACAATTACAAATTATTAGGGACATGATTAACATCAGATTTATTATAATAAAATCATTTGATGATGGGATTATCAAAATTATTTATGATTACGTACGTTTTTTAAATTTGAATAAAGATTTGTCAATACTTAAGTAGTTTGTAAAAAATTAAAAACTTTATTATTACTATAAACCTATTAAAAAATTAAATTTAATACTTCAAATATGGGTAATTTTTAATTATTAAATACACATTAATAATTTTGTCATTGTTACAATAAAAATGATTGATTATCGTGCCTTGTTCACATGTCATTAATGGAGATCCAATAATTCGATTTCCCAATAAAAAGAGTAGAAAAAATTTTACAATGATAATAATCGGGAAATTGAACACTTTTATGATTATAGTAAATATTCAGAAAAAAATAATCATAATCATAGAAAAAATCTATATATCAACTGATGGAAAAAAATTTGGTTATTTTTATTATTAAATATAATAAATACTGGTTTTCACTTACTGTTTCAGAGATAACCACTCATCGATATTATAATATTATAAAATGACTGGCGTTTTCCAAGAAATTCAACAGCATATGAATAGTATGGATGAGTATGTTATTCATTAAGTAGTTTTAAATTTATAGATTTTAATTGTTATGTTTATGTTTATATTTAATCATTTGTAAAAATTTAAATACATCATAGTCGTCATCCATGGAATGGTTGTAAAATTTCAATAGCACAACTATTAATTTCCAAAGGGACTTCGAAATTTTGAGTAAGGTTCTTTACAATATCTATAATATAATTGACGAAGTGGAAATAATGCTGATTAGCAATAATTAATATCTCCATTGCTTCCATACTGGAGCTCATTGTTCAATAAATCTTCATAAGGGAGGTTGAGCAAAAATTTCCTGAAGTATATATTTCTAAATGTTATTGCCATAATTCTTGTATTGAGAGTATAATACAATTCAATTTGATTTTGCTTAAGATCTATTCTTATATCTATTCATATTATTTTTTTGATGATACAATTTCAAAATATTACAAACAAATGTTTTCTTTTCACAAATTTTCTGATTGTTTGATGATGGTGTGTGATTTTGATGATTCTATTTTTTGTTTCAGTTGTTTAACTGATGGTTCTTTACTATTTAATAATTAATGTTGAGATTGTTTGGGTTGAAACTGTTTGTTGTATGATATTTTCATAACACCTGTAAACTTTTAGTTTGAATTGAACTTCTGTTTGTTCTTCTACAATTGGAATTACTTGGGTAGTTAGAGTTGGAATGCTCGCTTTCTTGTTGTTGTTCTTGGGTTTTGTTTGAATTGGAAATGCAGTTTCACTTGTTGTTCTTGGGTAGTTTGAATTGGAAATGCTGTTTCTTGTTGTTCTTGGGTAGTTTGAATTGGAAATGCTGTTTATAGTTGTTGTTTGGGTAGTTTGAATTGGAAATGCTTGTTTATTGTTGTTGTTCTTGGGTAGTTTGAATTGGAAATGCTACTGTTATTTGTTGGTTGTTCTTGGTAGTTTGAGTTTGAAAAACTTTTCGAATTGGAAATGCTGTTTCTTGTTGTTGTTCTTGAATATTTCGAATTGGAAATGCTGCTTTTTCCTCTTGGAGGGAATACTGTGATTGATAATTAATAACTGGATTATTATATAACATAGTATATGACCCTATTCTCTAGTGGGAACTGATTTAGATAATTGTTGGTTAGAAGGGTATTTAATTGTTTGAAACAACTTTATTAATACTGTTGGTAAATTAATTTGACTGCTATACCTCACAATAGGAACTTCTTCCTGTTGAATAATAGGAACTTCTCGAATTATTTGATATTTTTGAGTTGTTTGAATTGAGAGTGCTTTTTCTTGTTGATGATTAATTTGGCTGGTATACTTCACAATAGGAGCTTCTTGAATTGGTGAATATAAATATTGTTGATGATGAGCTTCTTGAATTGGTGAATATGGATATTGTTGATGATGAGCTTCTTCAATTGGTTGAATCATTGATTTTGTTGATGATGAGCTTCTTGAATTGGTGAATATGGATATTGTTGATGATGAGCTTCTTTATTGGTGATATGATATTGTTGTGTATTATTATCATGTTGGATAATTTGAATTTTTGGAAATTTTTTGATATTATACTGTGACCAATCATGTTGATTATTCATGTTGTTGTTTTTATACCATATCTGATGATTCTGTAAAAAAAAAAAAAGAAAACTACATTTTAAAACATTACTTTTTTAAATAATTTTTAAAAAAAACATTAAAAATTTAATTAAAAAAAAAAATAACAAGTATAAATACCATAATATACTTCCAACAAAAAAATGATCTTCTAATTTGCAAGCTTGAATTATATAGTAGTATGTGTACAACCATTCTTGCCACTTTTTTTCAATTATGGAAAAATATTTTTTTATAAAGAAATTATGTCATTAATAATACAAAATTATAAATTTTATTATTATTTTTTTCACATTTTAAACATTAATAATAAAAAATCATAATTTCTTAAAACTATTTTTGTAATTTTAAGTAAATCTGGTATTATGAAATCTCTTTGATATGATGTTCTGCGATGAAAGGACTTTCATTTTGTAATATTTTTTCACAACTTTCACACTTTTTATTCATAAATTCATTATGAGTAACTAATATATAATTAGAAGAAATATAATTATTTATATAATAAGTATTATCCAGAGCTCTCATATATTCTATAAATTCAGTTGCTAGTGAAATAATACCGTAAAATTCATAATCCAGTACACAATATGGATTATTATAAAACCGAACGATAAAAAAAGTTAAATTAATTTTATTAAAATTATGTAATAAACTAATATATACTGATTCAATATTATTATTATTATTATTATTATTATTATTATTATTATTATTATTACATATATCTATACAATTTTGAGAATTAAACCACCATCTCTCTGGTCTTTGCTGATTCCATTGTAAAAATTTTTGTAGTCTTTTATTTATTCCATTAATCCATTTAATATTGTTACATAAATATCTATCTAAATCATTCTTATCTGCTAAGACATTCACTGTTTGATTTCTATGATAGTTTTGACATTCATTATATAAAATTGAATAACTATAACCTATTTCCAATATTTTTTGATTTTCTTTTCTATAATGTTTTATAGGAGGTCTTCTTTTCTCCCACAAGAAAAGATTTTTGGAAATTCAGTTTCAAAATATTTATTGTATCGAATAGCATGTGTCATTAACCAGCACAACATCTTGAGATTTTGACACTTTGCATCCAAACGAAAAGTATTGGTCGTTTTGACAAGTATTCTAGTTTTTTTTATTTTTCTAAAAGAAGAAAAAAAATAATCATTATCGATGAAAATGGTCTTCAAATACAATCTAGTGAAGCATTAGTTCGTTTTTTTTATATTCTACATTAATTCTTTTACATTACTATAATATTGAGTTTCTATAGTTTTTAATAAAATAATATAAATAAAATTTGAATTTTATAGTATCAATAGCATCATATATTTTTTAAAAGTTACATTTTTAAAAGTGTCAACAATAATGTATTGATGATTTCATTTCATCATTTTTGCAAAATTAAAATTTTTTTTTTATTATACGTGGTTTAAAAATAATAGGTTAATATTTCATTCAATATTACACCCCAGCTACATACTCTACTTTAATAATTTCTATTGTTATTCTTACACTTAATAAGATGATTGATTAATCTTACTCGCTCACATGTTATAAAATTGGAAAAGGAGATTCATAATTAAATAATACGATTTTCCATAGAAAAGAGCCACATGAATTTTATAGTGATGTGTGTAAAAAAAAAATAATCACCACTATAGTAATATCCCAAATAAATCAAAACATATCCATATAAAAAATCTATTATATCAATTAAAGAAAAGGAAATTGTTTATTTTTAATATCCAAATACATTTAAATATTGAATTTCACTTATATCTCTAGAAAGAAATACCATTAAAAGCAAAAGGAAAGAATACGCCCAATAACTAACATGTGATTGATATTGAAAAATCAATAATCTAAATATAAAGGATGATTATGCAGTTCAGTCATTGTTAAAGATTATAATTAAATTTTGTAAGATTTATTAAAATTCAATCATTTTTAAAAGTTGATTCACTAGTATAATTATCATTATTACATCTTTTTTAAAAAAAATGGCCGTAAAACTTTCTATAGAATTTGTAGAAGTACAATGTTATTATTTTACCTTTACCTCCCTAAGGGACTATTATAATATCGAATAAGGATCTTTAAAATACGATCATAGGTTGACGAAGAGGCATCTATGAGGTCATCTATAATTACCTTCTTCCATTCTCTACAAAACTGGAGCACAATAATTTAATAGATGTCATAGGGAAGTTGAGCAAAAATTTCTTTAAGTAATTCTAATGATAATGTGGCCATATGGTTTTTATAAATAAATAAATAGTTATATCTCACTTAAAATTTTATATACTCAATTATGAAAAAAAAAAAATGAAATATACTCTGAATAAAAATTTTAACCATAATAGAAACTAATTCACTCACTAAAAAATTTATATGGATAACACTCCAAAAATCTATAGGGCTCCCAGAATGGTTTAAGTATTTTTATTAACCTCTGATCATTAAGGGACTTTCAAATTTATAAGACAGTATTTTCAGGGATCCTGTTGTTAAGTTGAAAAACAGGATGTTACATCCTGTACTGAACAGGAGTTGGACTCACTTTAGGTAATTGATAAAAAAATAATATGGATAGCGCTCCAAAAACCTATAGCGTTCCCAGAATGGTTTAAGTATTTTTACTAACCTCTCATCATTAAGAGGACTTTCAAATTTATAAGGACAGTTTTTTCAAGGGTCATTTACATTATATACTTGTTGTTTTCCATTTTTATAACTTTACCGACTAAATAAAATTTTGCGGAAATCATCAGTTTCCAAATTATAATCAGCAGTTTCATTTTTAATAACGTAATAATAATTTACCATATTTTTTATTTCTCTCTCGATATTACGATAAACGAAAATTGTAATTTGTTCTTCTTCTTGTTCTTCTATAAAAAAAAATAATTATCAAAACATCTATTACATCATTTTAAAAACAATTATGGGAAAATTGATTTAAATTTTTTACTATTCTAGTATTTTTGATGAACAATTTGAGAAAAAAATTATTAACCAAAAAATCGTGTTGTTTTTCATATAATTTTTTAATGAGTTATAATTATTGATCATAGTTACATTATTTTTAAAACAAATGTAAACATGAATTTTTAAAAATATATCTAAACTTCTTTCTCATCTCCTTTAGATATAATAATCAAAAAATTTCTTACAATATGAGCATTATAATTAATAGTAAATATCTCAAATTTATCAAAGATGATTTCTTCACTTTTGAAAATTCGACCATATATTTTGTCGTAGTTCATAATAGAGATGATTTTCACTCGTGCTCGTTCACTTGCAATTAACGAACTAACATTAATTATTGGATTTATTTCGATTTTCCCAAATGAAAAGAGTAGAATGAATCTTAATGAAATGTAACGTGAATCCTTTTCTGTAATTTTCAAATTTTGTGGTTTTAGTACAATTCAAAAACATCAAAGATAATCCGTTAAAAAAAATCATATAATATCTATTAATGGATAAAAATTTGGTATTTTTAATAATAAATATAGTAAATACAAAATTTCACTTTTTTCTCAGATGTATTATTATAAATATTATAAGAAGATGCCAATCATTATTGTTGTAGAACGATTGGTGGATATACCAGCAATGAGCAGCATGTTTGTAGTGTGGGTGAGTGTGCAATTCTACTAAATCCGTTTGAAAATTATAGGTTTTTTTATATTTGTTTTTTATATTCAAAAATTTGTAAAAAAAATTGATATACATAGTATCTTTTTTTTGTTTTTTGGGAAAAAAAGGGTGAAAATATCAATAGCACTATTTATTTTAACAAGGGACTTTTAAATTTTGAATGGGGGTTTTTGCAATATCTATGATAAAATTTGCGAAGTGGCATATAATGTGATAAAATTTACATTTTCCATTGCTTAATATGGAGCACAAAGTTTAATAAGTTTTGGTAAGGGAAATTTTGAGAAAAAAATTTTTTCGAAAATTTTGTGATGGCAAAAAATTTTTTTCGAGTAATTTTGATGTTATTTTTTGCCATAATATTTTATAGTCTTGATATTCTTTTTATACATACATTCTTATTTTAAAAATGTAATTAGAATATATGTTTGTAAAAATTTCTATGAAGGCAAAATTATATATATAATTGCAAAATATTTTTTTATGATAAAATTTAATATTTTTGTGAAATACATAAAACTATTTTTACAATTATGAAATTATTCTATTATTAAAATCTTTTCTATGAAGACAAAAATTATACCTCTCATCAAGAGTATTAATTAACAAATTTTTTTCATTATCATTATTTTACCAATACAGAATTCACACTATGTGGTAGTTATCAATTTCACAATAATTATATAATTTTTTTAGAGTTATATAAAATATTCTACCTACACAGAATTCACACTTCATGTGGCAGTAATGTAGCATCCAAGAGAGTTATTATAACACAACAGTTTAATAAGTCTTAGTAAGGGATTTGAGCAACAGTAATTCTAATGTTATTATTATTGCCATGATATTTTATAATTCAAGAATTTTTACTAACCTTTCATCAAGAAAATATTTTATATATATTTTATAAGATAACAAGTTGAAAAACAGGATGTTACATCTGGTTGGTTGGTTCCTAAAACTACTACCACATCGGGTAGTAGCTGAAGGGTCCACGCATAAAAAAATCAGATTCAGATTCAGTATGAGTATTAAAAATTAATAATAATATCTCAACTTTATCAAAGATGATTTCTTCACTTTGAAATTCGACCATAATAATTAGGTTTTATATATTTGATTTTTATATTCAATAATTTTTAATAAAAATTGACATTCATAGTCATCTTTGTTTTTGTTTTTTCGAAAAAATGGTCGTAAAATATCAATAGCACTACTACTATTATTAGCAAAGGGACTTTTAAATTTTGAATAGGGTTCTTTATAATATCTGTGATATAGTTGACTAAGTGGCATATAATGCTGATTAACGATTATTTCTCCATTGCTTACATACTGGAGCACAACAGTGTAATAAGTCTTGGTAAGAGATTTGAGCAAAAATTTTTTCGAGTGTTGTTGTCATAATATTTTATAATTAAGTAATATTCTTTTAAAAATGTAATTAGAATATATGATGGTAAAATTTTTATTTATGAAGGCAAAATTATATAATTGCAAATATTTTTTTTATTATAAATTTAATTTTTTTTTATAATATATACATAAAAATTTTTACGATCATAAAAATTATTCAAAGATTGTAAAATCTTTTCTATGAAGACAAAAATTAAAGGTCACATAAAATACCAATACAGATCTAAAGATTTGGGTAATTAATTTCTAATCAACATGGAACTTTCCTTTTAGAAGTGGATAATGTGAAAATGAAGATTCCATTTTTTTATTTTTACAGATAAAGTTAAATTTTTGAACAAATTATAAAGAACCAATCATATACATATTGTTCAGATTTAATAATTTAAAATTAATAATATCTCAAAAGACAATTCTTTGACATACTACATGGATAAAAGTATCACGTTCATATTGTTCATACATCCAGAATGGTTTAAGTATTTTTTCTAACCTCTTATCAATGATAAGACAGTATTTTCAGGAATTTAATTGTATAATATACGTTTGGATACAATTTAAAAATTTCTCCGGCTAAAATAAATTTTGGGAAATCATCAGTTTCCAATTATCATCAGTAGTTTCATTTTTAATACATAATAATTTACCATGATTTTTATTTTTCTTTCGAAAATTACATAATCGAAAAATTGATATTCTGTTTGTTCTTTTAAAAAACAAATGAGTTTTATTACCAAAACACCAATTAATACATTTAAAAAAAATTATGGGAAAATTGGTTAAATTTTTTACTTTCTAGTATTCTGAGGAAAAAAAAATATTAAAAAATCGTGTTGTTTTTCATAATTTTTTAATGAGTTATAATCATTAATTATACTTACATTACTTTTGAATAAATGTAACAAAGAATTTTTGATATCTAACATATCTTCAGATACAATAATTAAAAATTTCTTATCAATATGAGTTTTAAAAAATTTAAAAATAATATTTCAAATTTTATCAAAGATAATTTCTTCACTTTGAAATTCAACCATAATAATTCTGTCGTCGTTACAATAGAGATGATTTACCACTCGTGCTCGTTCACATGTCATTAACGAACAGCCATTAATTATTGGATTTATTCGATTTTCCCAAATGAAAAGAGTAGAATGAATCTTAATGAGATTATAACGTGAATCCTCTTTTGAAATTTCCAAACTTTTGTGATTATAGCAAAAATTCAAAAACATCAAATATAAGCCGTAAAAAAAATCAATAATATTATTAATGGATAAAAATTTGGTTTTTTTAAATAATAAATATAATAAATATAAGTTTTCATTTATTTTCCCCAGATAGTATTATCATAAAAAATTATAAGAAGATGCCAATCATTATTATTGTAGAACGATTGGTGATGTACCAGAAATGCAGCAGCATGTTTGTAGTGAGGGTGAGTGTGCAATTCGATTAAATCCGTTTGAAAATTATAGGTTTTATATATTTGATTTTTTATATTCAAAAATTTGTTAAAAAATTGACTACATAGTCATCTTTTTTTTTGTTTTTTCGAAAAAATGGTCGTAAAATATCAATAGCACTACTAATTATTACCAAAGGGACTTTTAAATTTTGAATAAGGTTCTTTGCAATATCTGTGATATAGTTGACGAAGTGGCATATAATGCTGATCAACTATTACATTTCTCCATTGCTTACATACTGGAGCGCAACAGTTTAATAAGTCTTGGTAAGGGATTTGAGCAAAAATTTTTTCGAGTAATTTTGATGTTGGTAAAATTTTTTTTCGAGTAATTTTGATGTTGTTTTTTGCCATAATATTTTATAGTCTTGATATTCTTTTTATACATTCATATTTTAAAAATGTAATTAGAATATATGTTTGTAAAAATTTCTATGAAGGCAAAATTATATATATAATTGCAAAATATTTTTTTTTATGAAAAAATTTTATATTTTTGTTAGAGATATAAAACTTTTTTTACAATTATGAAATTATTCTATTAAAATCTTTTCTATGAAGACAAAAATTATATCTCTCATCAAGAGTATATGTTAATTAAATTTTTTTTTTCATTATCATTATTTTACCAATACAGAATTCACACTCTATGTAGTAGTAGTCTTGAGAAGGATGTTACATCCTGTTTATCATAGCATCCAAGAGAGAGTTATTATAGAGTTATTATAACACAACAGTTTAATAAGTCTTAGTAAGGGATTTGAGCAACAGAGTAATTCTAATGTTGTTATTATTGCCATAATATTTTATTATTCAAGAATTTTTACTAACCTTTCATCAAGAAAATATTTTTTTAAACATTTTAAAAGAAAACAAGTTAAAAAACAGGATGTTACATCCGTACTAACGGGGGTTTGGCCCGATTTTTTCCCACCTGGAGTTTGTGTTGGAAAAAATTTTTATTTTAAGTTAAAAAAACAGGATTTTAAATTTGGGTTTGGGTTTGGGTTTCCTAAAATATACAATCGGGTAGTAGTAAAGGATCCCCGCATAAAAAATCGTTTAGATTAAAGACTTCCAGAATGGTTTAAGTATTTTTAAAACCTTCTTAAAAGGGGGAAAATGTAAATTTTTTAAGCAGTATTTTCAATAAATTTTAATTTGAAAATATTTTTATCAATTAAAACTTTTCCGGCTAAAATAAATTTTGGGAAATCATCAGTTTCCAAATTATATCAGTGTTTCATTTTAATAATAAAAATTTACCTGTAATAATTTTTTTCTAAATTACTAATCGAAAAATTGTATTTCCGTTTGTTTTAAAAAAAAAATGAGTTTTTTACCAAAACACCAATTAATACATCTAAAAAAAAAAATGGGAAAAAATTTGGTTAAAAATTTTTTCCTTTTTTAGTATTTTGAGGAAAAAACTATTAAAAAATCGTTTGTTTTTATAATTTTTTAAGAGTTATAAACTTATTATAGTTACATTACTTTTTAATAAAGTAAAAAAGAATTTTTGGGTATCTAACAATCTTTGTACATAATTAAAAAAATTTTTTAATATGGTTTTAAAAATTAATAAAATATTTCAAATATATCAAAGTAATTTTTACTTTGAAATTCAACCCTAATAAATTTTGTCGTGTTACAATAGAGATGATTTCCATCGTGCCCGTTCAATGTCATTAACGAACAGCCTTAATTATTGGATTTATTCGATTTTTCCCAAAAGAAAAGAGTAGAATGAATCTTAATGAGTTATAATGAATCCCCTTTTTAAATTTTCCCAAAATTTTGTATTATAGCAAAATTCAAAAACATCAAATTTTAAACCCTAAAAAAATAATAATTCTATTTAAAGGATAAAAATTTGGTATTTTTAAAAATAAAAAATAATAAAATATAAGATTCACTTATTTTTCGATAGTATTTCATAAATATTTTAGAAGTGCAAATCTTATTATTGTAGAAAGTTTGGGGATGACCGAAATGCAGCGCATGTTTGTAGTGGGGTGAGTGTGCAATTTGATTAAATCCGTTTGAAAATTATGGTTTTATATATTTTTTTTTTTATATTCAATAATTTTTTAAAATTTCATTCTGTCATCTTTGTTTTTGTTTTTTGAAAAAATGGTGTAAAATTCAATAGCATATCTATTACCAAAGGGACTTTTAATTTTGAATAAGGTTTTTTACAATATTGTGATATAGTTGACGAAGTGGCATATAAAGTGATCAATATACTTTCTCCATGTTACATCTGGAGCG
>NC_069485.1:23253408-23268831 GCF_026875155.1 Cherax quadricarinatus
TTTCCCCCCCCCCAAAATTTTTTTAAATGATTAATAGGTTTTTTAGTAATGAAACTCATTTGTTTTTTAGAAGAAGGGGGAAATTTACCAATTTTTCGGTTATGTAATTATCGAAATAGAAAAAAAAATTTAAAGGTAAATTATTATGTATTAAAAATGAAACTACTGATGAAAATTTTTGGGAAAAACTGATGATTTCCCAAAATTTATTTTACCCGGAGAAAGTTTTAATTGTATCCAAACGTATATTATCAAATTTAAAAATTCCTGAAATATGTCTTATAAATTTACTTTTCCTCTTGATGAGGGTTAGTAAAATACTTAAACCATTCTGGAAGTCTTATCAATCTGAATCTGATTTTTTTATTCGTGGATCCTTTCTGTATTGAGATATAATTTTTGTTTTCATAGAAAGATTTTAATAGAATAATTTCATTTTTGTAAAAAAAGTTTTATATCTCTCACAAAATATAAAATTTTATCATAAAAAAAAATATTTTACTACTATCTGAGAAAATAAGTGAAATCTTATATTTATTATATTTATTATTAAAAATACCAAATTTTTATCCTTTAAATAGATATTGGCAATATAAACACAAATGCAGTATAATATGATCCTTTATTGACTACTTTTCGCCCACACAGTGGGCTTTTTCAAGTCAACAAACAGAACTCCCTGGGGTGGAAGGAACGCGAGTATTTATAGTCCGGTGAGGTCAGGTAAGAATGTGCATCTGATGATGTACCGAGTGGGGTTGTAGAGTCTAAAAACTTGGGTAGCTGGAAAGGAGATTGGATAAGTTGTGAGCAGACCTTCTACAGTGTTCTTAGGTTGGGATAGCGATGAAGAAGTTTCTTGGAAAGTGGTTCAGCTATGTTATAGAAGCCACTATTTGGTGAAGTTGTCAGATATAGAAATAAGTGATGATTCCAGGATTCTTCGGTTTTGAGTGTTGTCTTCTGTGGCGATAAGCTTGAGTTTCTGTAGTTTATCAAGTGGTTGTGTGAATTAAAGTGTTGTACGCAGGCATTCCTTTGTCGTCAGACCTTTCTTGCATATTGGTTTTGAAATTGTGTTTGGAGGTCCCTGATGTTTCGCCCCCGGATAATTGTTGGGAGTCATTACAAGGATATGTATCCCTGCGAGGATGGAGGCTTGTCCTGCTTTCTCTGGTGATGTCCTTGTGCGTGGTGGGGAGGTAGACTTGGAATGATGTTTTGGCAAAAGTGTTGGAACATTTGGCAAGGAGTTGGTGGAAGGGCTTGATCTTTCTCGGCAGTGTCTTTCTGGGTGTTGAAATGTTTATGCTCGCCGTCTGCAGTCTCTGATGAAGTGACAGATAGTGGATTTTGAAAATATTTGTTCAATTATAGTGCATTCTTCCTCAAGGAACTCGTTCATTTGCTGCAGATTCTGAGTGCACGCAGGAAGTAGGCCTATAAATTACACCAACGTTTGGTTTTTGGTGTCGCTGGTGTGAGAGTAGAAGTGGAGAAGATCGTTTTGGTTGGGGGTTTTCGATAGACTTTTTTAAAACGGAAGTTCGTGGTCGCTTTGCACAGAAGGACCATCAAGGAAAGAAGAGTGTTGTCGACTTCTTCTCAAGTGTGAATGGATTGACGCTCGGACCTGTTGAGCTTGTCGTGGAGAGCTTGAACGTTTTGAAGCGTTTAGGAGTTATGAAGAAGAATGTCGTCAACATAATGGAGCCGGTGGACAGAACGAAGGGAATAATGGTGGAGAAACGTTTCGGCTTCTAGAGGTTCCATGTATTGTTCGCCAGGACTGCACTGAGTGGCGAAAGAACCCATGGGTAGTCCAAAAGTCTGCCTGTAAGGGTGATTTTCGAAAGGAAAAACACGTAAAGCAACACATGTTCATCAAGGTCGAATGAAATCGCTGGCACCGCTCGCGTACAACACCGTAATTCACACAACCAATTGATAAACTACAGAGAAAACTCAAGACTTACGCCACAGAAGCAACACTCAATACCGAAGAAAAGAATCCTTGGAATCATCAATTTTTTCTATATTACGACAACTTCAACCAGGATAGTGGCTTCTTATAACATAGTCTGAACCACTTGCCAAGAAACTTCTTCTCGCTATCCACATAAGAACACTGTAGAAGGTCTGTCACCAAAATTTATCCAATCTCCTTTCCAAGCTACCCCAAGTATTTAGTACTCTACAACCCACTCGGTCATATCAGTTGCAGGCAATCTTCACCTGACCTCAGCCGTGACTATAAATACGCGCGTTCCTTCCACCCACAGGTAGTTCTGTTTTGTGACTTGAAAAAGCCCACGGTGTGGGCGTAACGTTCGTCAATAAAGGATCACATTATACTGCATTTGTGTTTATATTCCCTTTGTGTCGGTTTTTTTATAACCATTTATTTCTCCATTAATAGATTTATTGATTTTTTTACGGCATTCTTATCTTTGATATTTTGAATTTTTGTTGGATAACCACAAAGTTTGGAAATTTCAAAAGATGATTCAATTATTATCTCATTAAGATTCATTCTTACTCTTGTTCATTTGATAAAATTGAATACAATCGAATAATTAATGGCCATGTTCGTTAATGACATTGTGAACGAGCACGAGTGGGTAAATCATCTCTATTTATAAACGACGACAGAATTATTGTGAGTCGAATTTCAAATTATTTGAAATATTATTATTAATTTTTAATAACTCATATTGATAAGGAAATTTTTGATTGTTTTGTTCATGTTATTCAAAGTAATGTTAACTATAATTAATGATTATAACTTATAAAAATTATGAAAAACAACACGATTTTTTAATTGTTTTTTCCTCAGAAATACTAGAAGATGTAAAAAATTTAATCAATTTCCCATAATTTTTAAACGACTACTTTATTAGAAAAATCTAAAAATTTACTAGGTTTTTACTTATAATAATTTTTTCTATTTATGATGTCAATTATTTTAGTTTATTAAGTTAAATATATCATATATTTTTTTTTTTTAGTATTATATAAAATATTTTACCAAACACAGAATTTATAAACTCCACAAAACTCCATGTGAATGTTGTGGCGTAGTTTTGGGAACAACCAACGTTTTCAACTTGACAAACATTAAAAATTAAATCATATAAAATTTTTACCTATCCTGTTTCTTAATGGTGGCTTTATATCTATTGCTGGTAAAATATTTTGTGATACCAAAATGGTTAAAAAATTTTTCTAAATGGAACTTTCCTTTTAGAAGTGGATAATTGATCAAATTATTGTCTGTTAGATATTATTATTAATTTTTTAATAGATTAGTACTGACAAACTTTAGAATTTTTTTCAGATCATAGTATTTTTTTTAGGGTCAATTAAATTATTTTACCACACAATTCACTTGTACGTACAGGATGTAACATCCTGTTTTCAACTTGACAAATAATAGAATTATTTTTTTTTAGGTTCAAAAAATATTTTTCCTAACCAGAATTCACTTGTACAGACAGGGCGTGTAACATCATGTTTTTCAACTTCGACATTTTTTTTAGGTTCAAATAAAATATTTTACCAACACAGAATTCACTTATAACCTCTCAGGATTATAAGACAATAGTTCTCATGGAATCAATTAGATAATATGAGTTTTGTAAATATTGATACATTCTCCGGCTAAAATAATTTTTTGGGGATAATCATCAGTTTCATTTTCAATATTTAATTATTTACCATGATTTATCTTTTTCTCTTGATAATACACAAAGAAAAATTGATATTTTGTTCTTGTTCTTTTAATAAAAATGATCATGTATTTTATTACCAAAAACACAAATTATACATTGAAAAAAAATTATGGGAAAATTGGTATGTTTTAAATTTTTTACCTCTTCTAGTATTTCTGAGGATAAAAAAAACTATTAACAAATCGTGTGTGTTGTTTTTCATAATTTTTTAATGAAGTTATAATCATTGATTATAGTTACACAACTTTTGAATAAATGTCTAACAAAGAATTTTTGAACAATATATCTAACAACTTATCTTCTTCAGACACAACAATTTAAATTTCTTATCAATATGAGTATTAAAAGTAATAATATTATCTCATATTTATCAAAGTTATTCTTTACTTTGAATTCGACCATAATAATTTGTCTCATTACAATAGAGTGATTTACCACCGTGATGTTACCATTTCATTAACGAACAACATAAATTATTGGATTTATTCGATTTCCAAATGGAAAAGAGTAGAATGAATTCTTAATTGAATTATATTGTGAATCCACTTTTGAAAATGTCAAACTTTTGTAGTAAGTTATAGTAATAATTCAAAACATCAAAGATAAAGCATAAATAAAAATCCAATAATATCTAATTAATGGATATAAATTTGGAATTTTTATATAAATAAATATAAATAATACAAGATTTCACTTATTTTCTCAGATAGTATTATTATAAATATTATAAAGAAGATGCCAATCATTATTGTTGTAGAACGATTGGTGATGTACCAGCAATGCAGCAGCATTGTTTGTAGTGTGGATGAGTGTGCAATCGATTTTAAATCCTTTGAAAATTATAAGTTTTATATATTTGATTTTTATATTCAAAAGTTGTAATAAAATTGACATACATAGTGATCTTTGTTTTTTCGAAAAGAAAAATGGTCGTAAAATATCAATAGCACTACCTACTATTATTACCAAAGGGACTTTTAATTTTGATAGGGTTCTTGGCAATATCTGTGATAAATCAGTGACGAAGTGGCATATAATGCTGATAACGTTTACATTTTCTCCATTGCTTACATATGGGAGCGCAACAGTTTAATAAGTCTTGGTAAAGAATTTGAGCAAAAATTTCTTCGAGTAATTTTGTTGTCATAATATTTAATAGCTTAGTGAAAGTATTAATATTCTTTGCATAAATTTTTATTTTAAAAATGTCAATTAGAATATTTGATGGCAACATTTTTATTTGATTGCCAATTATTTTTTTTTTTATTAAATTTTAATATTTTTTATAAATATATTTTGCTCTTCAAAAAAATTCAAAATTATCAAGATATGTTTTGCTCTATATTTCTTATAAATGTTGGATAAATCAGAAATTTAAAGTTTTTAATATTGTAATATTAATTTTATCTGGAAAAAATAAAAAAAGAGAATCTTCATTTTCACATTATCCACTTCTAAAGGAAAAGGTCCATTGTTAATTAGAAATTAATTACCCAAATCTTTAGGATCTGTATTAGTTTTTTTATGTGACTGTTGCCCTCCAAGTATGTAAGCAATGGAGAAAAATGTAATCGTTAATCGCATTTTATGCCACTACGTCTAATATATACATCAGATATTGTAAAGGACCTTATTCAAAATTTAAAAGTCCCTTTTGTAATAATAATAGTAGTTGTGCTATTTCATATTTTTCGCTCTTTTTTCGAAAAAAAACAAAAATAAGATGACTATGTATCTCCAATTTTTTTAAAAATTATTGAATATAAAAAATCAAATTATATAATACTATAATTTTCAAACAGATTTAGTAGAATTGCACACTCACCCACACTAGGTAATAAAAAAAATTAAATAAATATTCTCTTATGTGAGGTTAATTTTTGTCTTCATAGAAAAATTTTAATAATAGAATAATTTCATAATTGTAAAAAAAGTTTTAATATCTCTCACAAAAATATTATTTTATATCATAAAAAAAATATTTTTTTTTTTTTGCAATTATATATATAATTTTGCCTTCAATAGAAAGAAATTTTTTACAAACATATTTCTAATTACCATTTTAAAATATGAATGTATTAATGAATATTCAAGACTATAAAATATTATGGCAAAAAAGAACATTCAAAATACTAAAAATTTTTTTACCAACATCAAATTACTCGAAAAAGTTTGCTCAAATTTTACAAGACTTCATTACACTGTTGGCGCCCCTAGTTTGTAAGCAATGGAGAAATGTAATAGTTGATCAGCATTTATATGCACTTCGTCAAACTATATCACAGATATTGCAAAGAACCCCTATTCAAATTTAAAAGTCACCTTTGGTAATAGTAGTAGTGCTATTGATATTTTACGACCATTTTTTCGATAATAAACAAAAACAAAGTTGACGATGTATGTCAGTTTTATTACAAATTATGGAATTTAAAAATAAATATATAAAACCTATATTTTCAAACGGATTTAATCGTATTGCACACTCACCCAAAAACAACAAAAATGCTGCTGCATTTTTGGATACATCACCAATCGTTCTACAATCAATAATGATTGGCATCTTCTTAAATATTTATAATAAATACTATCTGGGAAAATAAGTGGAAAATCTTGTATTTATTATATTTATTATTAAAATACCAAATTTTATCCATTAATAAGTATTATTGATTTTTTTTTTTTATGGATTATCTTGATGTTTTTGAATTGTTACTATAATCACCAAATGTTTGGAAATGTTCAAAAGAGGATTCACATTTATAATCTCATTAAATTCATTCTACCTTTTCAATTTGGGAAAATCGAATAAAATCCTATATTAAATGGCTGTTCGTTAATGACATGGTTGAACGAGCACGAGTGGTAAATCATCTCTATTATAACGACAATAGAATTATTATGGTCTGAATTTCAATGTAAAGGAAATTATCTTTGATATTATTTGAAATAATTATTATTAATTTTAAAACTCATTATTGATAAGAACATTTTTAATTGTTTGTATCAGGAAGTAGATAAGTTGTTAGATATATTGTTCAAAAATTCTGTGTTACATTTATTCAAAAGTAATGTAACTATAATCAATGATATAAACTATTAAAATATTATGAAAAACTACACGTTTTTTTAATAGTTTTTTTTCCTCAGAAATACTAGGAGAGGTTAAAAAATCTAACTAATTTCCTATCATTTTTTTAAATGTATTAATTGGTTTATTTTGTAATGAATCATCGTTTATTTTTTTAGAAGAATTAAACAGGAGAATAATCAATTTTTCGATTATGTAATTATCGAAATAAAAATAAAAATAATGATAAATTATTATGTATTAAAAATGACAACTACTAATGATAATTGGAAACTGATGATTTCCTAAAATTTATTTTTAGCGGAGGAAAGTTATAAATTCATATCCAAACATATATATACAATTAAATTCTCTGAAAATACTGTCTTATAAAGACATTTCTCTTGATAAGAGGTTAGTAAAAATACTTAAACCATTCTGGTGGAATTATATTCTAATGTAAAATTTACAGTCTTTACAGTGATGAGGGGCAAATTGCTAATCAATATTGATTAATTGAAATGAATTCCTTTTTTTTTATTTTTAATATAAAATAAATATTATGTGGTTATTATAAAATATTAATGTGATGGTTAAAATTTTTCTATGTTATAAAATATTTTATATAATGATACAGAATTCACTTTATCAGAATAAATTTTATTGATTCATAAAAAATTTTAAATATATAAAAAATTATTAAATTTTATAATAAAAAAATTATTTTGCATTCATCTATATAATTTTGCCTTCATAGATATTTTTTTCCATCATATATTACTAAATTTTATTTTTACAAATAGGAATATAAAAATAAGACTATTAATATATTATGCCAACAAACATTTAAGATTTACTCGGAAGAAATTTGCTCAAATTCCTTATCAGATTTTTAAACTGTTGAGCCCCAGTTGTAAGCATGGAGAAATTGTATAGTTGCTCAGCATTATATGCCACTTCGTCAAATATATCACTGATATTGCAAGAACCCTAGTCAAAAATTAAAAGTCCCTTGGTAATAATAGTAGTGCTATTGATATTTTAGACCATTTTTTCGAGAAAACAAAAACAAAGATTACTATTTATGTCAATTTTTATTACATATTATTGAAATATAAAAATCAAATATATAAAACCTATAAATTTTCAACGGAGTTAATCGATTGCCACACTCACCCACACTATAAACATGCTTGCTGCATGCTTGTATATCACCAATCGTCTACAATAATATGATTCTGCATCTTCCTATAATATTTTTGATAATTACTATCTGAGAAAAATAAGTGAAATTCTAATTTTTATTATATTTTATTATTAAAAATACCAAATTTTTATCCATTACTAGATATATTGATTTTTTTTTACGGAATTATCGTTGATGTTTTGAATTGTTTACTATAACACAAAAGTTTGGAAAATTACAGAAAAGGGATTCAGTTTTCATTTTCATTATGATTCATTTACTCTTTTCATTTGGGGAAAATCGGTATATATCCAATAATTAATGGTTGTTCGTTAATGACATATGAACGAGCACGACGTGGGTAAATCATCTCTAATTGTAGCAACGACAGAATTATTTGTCGAATTTCAAAGTGTAGAAATCATCTTTGATAAATTTGCGAAATTATTATTAATTTTTATTACTCATATTGATTAAGAAATTTTTGATTATGATTCCATGAAGAAGAAGATAAGTTAGATATATTTTTTTAAAAATTCATTGTTATTTTGTTCAAAAGATGTAACTATGATCAATTAATTATAATCATTAAAAAAATTATTGAAAAACAAACACGATTTTTTAATAATTTTTTCTTCAATTTTATTCGTTTAAAAATACTAAAAGAGGTTAAAAAATTTACATCAATTCCCATAATTGTTTTTAAATGTACTTAATAGATGTTTTAATTTTTAAATGTTTAATAGTGTTTTTATGAGTATTTTTTTTTATAGAAGAACAAGAAGAACAACCAAAAATAACAATTTTCGTTTGGCAAATGAGCGAAGAGAGTAATAAAAATTATGGTAATTTATTATGTATTACTAATGAAAAACTGCTGATAATAATTTCGAAACTGATGATTTTCCAAAATTTATTTTAGTCGGAGAAAGTTATAAAGAATGGAACCAAGTAGTATATAATGTTATTGAATCCTGTGAATATACTGTCTTATTAAATCTTGAACGTCCTCTTAATTGATGAGGGGTGGGGGAAATAGTAAAAATACTTTCAACCATTCTGGGGAGCCTTTTTTTTTTTGGAGTGATATCACATATAAAATTTTTTATATATCTAAAGTGAAATAATTTCTATTGAGTATATTTCATTTTTTTTCATAATTGAGTATATAAAATTTTAAGTGTGATGTATCAAAATCATATGGCCACATTATCATTAGAATTACTCAAAGAAATAATGGTTAAAAATTTTCTATTATGGTAAAATATTTCATATCACATAGAGTGAATTCTGTGTTGGTAAAATATTTTATATGACCATAAAAAAATAATATGATCATGAAAAAAATTATATGATTATGAAAAAAAAATTTCTAATTACATTTTTAAAATAGGAATGTATAAAAAGAATATTAAGACTTTTTACTAGACTATAAAATATTATGGCAATAACAACAAAATTACTTGAAGAAATTTTTGCTCAAATCCCTTACCAAGACTTATTACACTGTTTTTTTAGTGAGTGAATTAGTTTCTATTATGGTTAAAATTTTTATTCAGAGTATATTTCATTTTTTTTTCATAATTGAGTATATAAAATTTTAAGTGTGATATAACTATTTATTTATTTATAAAAACCATATGGCCACATTATCATTAGAATTACTTAAAGAAATTTTTGCTCAACTTCCCTATGAAGATCTATTAAATTATTGTGCTCCAGTTTGTAAGAGATGGAAGAAGGTGATTATAGATGAACCTCATTATATGCCTCTTCGTCAACTCTATTATCGTTATTTTAAAGATCCTTATTCGATATTTAATAGTCCCTTAGGAGGTAAAGGTAATAATAATAACATTGTAACTTCTACAAATTCTATAGAAATTTTACGGCCATTTTTTTTAAAAAGATGTAATAATGATAATTATACTATGAATCAACTTTTAAAAATGATTGAATTTAATAAATCTTACAAAATTTATTATAATTTAACAATGACTGAACTGCATAATCATCCATTATATTTAGATGTTATTGATTTTTTCAAATATCAATCACATGTTAGTTATTGGCGTATTCTTGCTTTAATGGTATTTCTTTCTAGAGATATAAGTGAAATTCAATATTTAATGTATTTGATATTAAAAATAAACAATTCCTTTTCTTTAATTGATATAATAGATTTTTTATATGGATTATGTTTGATTTATTTGGGATATTACTATAGTGGTGATTATTTTTTTTACACACATCACTATAAAATTCATTGTGCTCTTTTTCTATGGGAAAATCGTATTATTAATTATGAATCTCCTTTTCCATTTTTATTAACATGTGAGCGAGCAAGATTAATCAATCATCTTATTAAGTGTAAGAATAACAATGAAATTATTAAAGTAGAGTATGTAGCTGGTGTAAATATTGATGAAATATTAACTATTATTTTTAACACGTATAATAAAAAAAAAATTTTAATTTTGCAAAATGATGAAATGAATTCGTCAATGACATTATTGTTGCACACTTTTAAAAATGTAACTTTTAAAAAATATTATGATGCTATTGATACTATAAATAATTCAAATTTTAATTTTATTATTATTTTATTAAAAACTATAGAAACTCAATATTATAGTAATGTAAAAGAATTAATGGTGAATATAAAAAAACGAACTAATGCTTCACTAATTGTATTTGAAGATCCATTTTCATCGTATAATTATTATTTTTCTGCTTTTAGAAAAATAAAAAAAACTAGAATATTGTCAAAACGACCAATACTTTTTCGGTTGGTGCAAAGTTCAAAATCTCAAGATTTGTGCTGGTTAATGACACATGCTATTCGATACAATAAATATTTTGAAACTGAATTTCCAAAAATCTTTTCTGTGGGAGAAAGACCTCCTATAAATCATTATGAAAGAGAAAATCAAAAAATATTGGAAATAGGTTATAGTTATTCAATTTTATATAATGAATGTCAAAACTATCATAGAAATCAAACAGTGAATGTCTTAGCAGATAAGAATGATTTAGATAGATATTTATGTAACAACATTAAATGGATTAATGGAATAAATAAAAGACTACAAAAATTTTTACAATGGAATCAGCAAAGACCAGAGAGATGGTGGTTTAATTCTCAAAATTGTATAGATATATATAATAATAATAATAACAATAATAATATTGAATCGGTATATATTAGTTTATTACATAATTTTAATAAAATTAATTTAACTTTTTTTATCGTTCGGTTTTATAATAATCCATATTGTGTACTGGATTATGAATTTTACGGTATTATTTCACTAGCAACTGAATTTATAGAATATATGAGAGCTCTGGATAATACTTATTATATAAATAATTATATTTCTTCTAATTATATATTAGTTACTCATAATGAATTTATGAATAAAAAGTGTGAAAGTTGTGAAAAAATATTACAAAATGAAAGTCTTGCACTTAGAACATCATATCAAAGAGATTTCATAATACCTAGATTTACTTATATTACTAATAATAGTTTTAAGAATTATGATTTTTATTATTTATGTTTAAAATGTGAAAAAAATTATAATAAATTTATATTTTGTATTATTAATAATTAATTTTCTTTATAAAAGAATATTTTTCCATTTATTATTTAAAAAACTGATTGTATGAAAAAATGTGGCAAGAATGTTGTACACAGACTACTATATAAGTTCAAGCTTGGAAAATTAGAAGTCATTTTTTTTGTTGGAAGTATATTATGGTATGTTATACTTTTATTTTTTTTTAATTAAATTTTTAAATGTTATTTTAAAAATTATTTAAAAAATATATTTAAATGTAGTTTTCTTTTTTTTTACAGAATCATCAGATATGGTATAACAACAACAACAACAGCAACAACATGATTAATCAACATGATTGGTCACAGTATAATATCAAAAAATTTCCAAAAATTCAAATTATCCAACATGATAATAATACACAACAATATCCATATTCACCAATTCAAGAAGCTCATCATCAACAATATCTATATTCACCAATTGAAGAAGCTCATCATCAACAATATCCATATTCACCAATTCAAGAAGCTCATCATCAACAATATTCATATTCACCAATTCAAGAAGCTCCTATTGTGAAGTATACCAGCCAAATTAATCATCAACAAGAAAAAAGCACTCTCAATTCAAACAACTCAAAAATATCAACTAATTCGAGAAGTTCCTATTATTCAACAGGAAGAAGTTCCTATTGTGAGGTATAGCAGTCAAATTATTTACCACAGTATTATAAAGTTTTTCAACAAAACCATACCCTCGGCCGGGATTGAACCCGCGGTCATAGAGTCCAAAACTCCAGCCCGTCGCGTTAGCCACTAGACCAGCTACCCACAATAAGATTCATCCAACTAGGTGTATTTCTACACCATAGAAAGGGTTAGCACAGGCACCTCTGTGACCACAAATGCAAGTTTTTACAGACGAATCTCCAGCTAGCGTGGCCGTGACGAACTCTAGCTCAAGTCCCTTCACTGCCGTCAACATGACTTAAGAAATCATAATGACACGATTGCAAATAAACCATACCCCGGCCGTGATTGAACCCGCGGACATAGAGTCTCAAAACTCCAGCCTGTCGCGTTAGCCACTAGACCAGCTAGCCACAATAAGATTCATCCAACTAGGTGTATTCTACACCATAGGAAGGTTAGCACAGGCACCTCTGTGACCACAAATGCAAGGTTTTTACAGACGAATCTCCAACTAGCGTGGCCGTGACGAACTCTAGCTCAAGTCCCTTCTGTAAAAACTTGCATTTGTGGTCACAGAGGTGCCTGTGCTAACCTTCCTATGGTGTAGAAATACACCTAGTTGGATGAATCTTATTGTGGCTAGCTGGTCTAGTGGCTAACGCGACGGGCTGGAGTTTTGAGACTCTATGACCGCGGGTTCAATCCTGGCGGGGTATGGTTTATTTGCAATCGTGTCATTACGATTTCTTAAGTCATGTTGACGGCAGTGAAGGGACTTGAGCTAGAGTTCGTCACGGCTACGCTAGCTGGAGATTCGTCTGTAAAAACTTGCACTTGTGGTCACAGAGGTGCCTGTGCTAACCTTCCTATGGTGTAGAAATACACCTAGTTGGATGAATCTTATTGTGGCTAGCTGGTCTAGTGGCTAACGCGACGGGCTGGAGTTTTGAGACTCTATGACCGCGGGTTCAATCCCGGCCGGGGGTATGGTTTATTTGCAATCGTGTCATTACGATTTCTTAAGTCATGTTGACGGCAGTGAAGGACTTGAGCTAGAGTTCGTCATGGCCACGCTAGCTGGAGATTCGTCTGTAAAAACTTGCACTTGTGGTCACAGAGGTGCCTGTGCTAACCTTCCTATGGTGTAGAAATACACCTAGTTGGATGAATCTTATTGTGGGTAGCTGGTCTAGTGGCTAACGCGACGGGCTGGAGTTTTGAGACTCTATGACCGCGGGTTCAATCCCGGCCGGGGTATGGTTTATTTGCAATCGTGTCATTATACGATTTCTTAAGTCTTGTTTCAACAATTAAATATCCTTCTAATCAACAATTTCTAAATCAGTTCCCACTAGAGAATGCTCAGATACTATGTTATATAATAATCCAGTTATAATTATCAATCACAGTATTCCCTCCAAGAGGAAAAGCATTTCCAATTCGAAATATTCAAGAACACAACAAGAAGGTTCAAACTCAAACTACCCCCAAGAACAACAACAAGAAACAGCATTTCCAATTAAAACTACCCAAGAACAACAACAAGAAACAGCATTTCCAATCTAACTACCAAGTAGTTCCAATTGCAGAAGAACAAACAGAAGTTTCAATTCAAACTAAAAGTTTACAGGTAGTTATGAAAATATCTACAAAAAACAGTTTCAAACCCAAACAATCCAACATGAATTATTAAATAGTAAAGAACAGTCAGTTCAAACAACTGAACAAAAAATAGAATCATCATCAAATCAACACCATCATCAAACCCAAATTTATTCAGAAATTTGGTGAAAAGAAAACATTTGTTTGTAATATTTGTGAAATTGTATCATCAAAAAAATAAATATGAAATAATATAGATTAGATCTTTAAGCAAAATCAAATTGAATTGTTTATACTCTCAATACAAGAATTATGGCAATAACATTAGAAATATTACTTCAGGAAATTTTTGCTCAACTCCCTTATGAAGATTTATTGAACTATTGTGCTCCAGTTTGTAAGCAATGGAGAAATGTAATTATTGCTAATCAGCATTATATGCCACTTCGTCAATTATATTATAGATATTGTAAAGAACCTTACTCAAAATTTCGAAGTCCCTTTGGTAATAATAGTTGTGCTATTGAAATTTTACAACCATTCATGGATGACTATGATGTATTTAAATTTTTACAAATGATTAAATATAAACATAAACATAAAAATAAAATCTATAATTTAAAAACTGACTTAGTTGAATTACATACTCATCCATACTATTCATATGCTGTTGAATTTCTTGGAAAACGCCAGTCATTTTATAATATTATAATATCGATGAGTGTGATCTCTGAAACAGTAAGTGAAATCCAGTATTTATTATATTTAATAATGTTCCATTCAAATCAAATATTTCTATTTTTGAATACAACAGTATTTTTTTGTCTTTTTATTATTATTACTTAGTCCTGTACTAGACAAGTAAAAAGAATATGAATCTTCACTTTTATATTCTTTTCATTACTATGTATTAAATTCATATTAATAAATATATCATGAGAAAAAAATGGTAAGTTTATCTTTTTATTTTTTTCACTCATTATTTGATGATAAAATTGGTGATGAAAGTAGTGGTGTAGATGTTGTTGTTAAATCTTACAGAGAAGAAAGAAGAATTAGGTAATGGATGATGTGACTGTTGATGCTGATCTGGTGGTTGTGATGGTTTATACCTCCTTTTATTGGAGGTTACTGGGCGAATAGTTGGTCGTGTTGTTGTTATTATTTGGATGAAAAAGTATTGGATATTGTGGTAGTGGAAGAGGTGGAGGAGGAGGAGGAGGTAGATAATAACAATACATAGGCATTGAAGTATTTAATTGTTGTTGTTGTTGTTGTTGTAAATAATAAGGATTATGAGAAGACATTAAAGGAAAATTTTGTTGTTGTTGTTGTTGTTGTTGTTGTAATATATTTATTTGATTTTCTTTTAATAATTTAAAGCGATCATGTAAAATTTTTTGAATTTCTGAAACTTGCTTTTCTGTTTCTTTATTTCTTTGTTCTTCATTTAACTGAATACAATTTTTAATATAATCATCAATTATTTTTGTTATTTCATCATTTTTAATATTTTTTTTCCATTCTAATGTAGGTCTAAATGGAAAGAAAAGGGAAAACTAGATAGTAATTTTATAAGAGA
>NC_069485.1:23269331-23305001 GCF_026875155.1 Cherax quadricarinatus
ATTATTAAAAATAACATAGTATCTGCCCTTCTCTAGTGGGAACTGATTTAGAAAATTTGTTGATTAGAAGGATTTTTTAATTGTTGAAACAATTTTTAATACTGTGGTAAATTAATTTGACGCTATACCTCACAAAGGAACTTTTTCTTGTTGAATAATAGGAACTTCTCGAATTAGTTGATATTTTTTGGTTGTTTAATTGAGAGTGCTTTTCTTGTTGATTTTTAAATTTGGTGGTATATTTCACAATAGGAGCTTCTTAAATTTGGTGAAAATAAATATTGTTATGATGAGCTTTTTTGAATTGGTGAATATGGATATTTTTATGATGAGCTTTTTAAATTTGGGTGAATTAGATATTTTGATGATGACTTCTTAAATTTGGTAATTTGGATATTGTTGTGATGAGCTTCTTTAATTGTGAATAGGGATTTTTTGGGTATGATTATCATGTTGGTAATTTGAATTTTTGGAAAATTTTTGGAATTTACTGGACCAATCATGTTGTTTAAATTGTTTTTGTTGTTGTTTTACCAATCTGTATTCTGTAAAAAAAAAAAAAAAACTACATTTAAATATTTTTTTTTAAAAAATTTTTTAAAATAACTTTAAAAAAATTAATTAAAAAAAAAATAAAAGTAAAATACCATATTATACTTCCAAAAAAAAAAAAATGTTTTTAATTTTCCAAGCTTGAACTTATATAGTAGTTGTGTAAAAAACATTCTTGCCACATTTTTTCATAAAACCTTTTTTTTTTTAAATAATAAATGGAAAAATATTCTTTTATAAAAAAATTAATTTTATAATACAAAATATAAATTTTTTTAAAATTTTTTTTCCCCACATTTTAAACATAAATAAAAAAAATCAAAATTCAAAACTATTTTAGAAATAAAGTAAATCAATTTTATAAAATCTCTTTGATTGATGTTCAAGTCAAACTTTCATTTTGTAATTTTTTTTTCACAACTTTACATTTTTTATTCATAAATTCATTATGATAACTAAATATAATTAGAAGAAATGTAATTTTTTTATATAATAAGTATTATCAAGCCTCTATATTCTATAAATTCATTTTGCAGTGAAATAATCCTAAAATTCAAAAACCAGTACACAATAGGTTATTATAAAAACCGAACGAAAAAAAAAGTTAAATTAATTTTATTAAAATTATGTAAAAAATAAAAATCCGTTTTAAAATTATTATTGTTTTATTTTTTTTTACTACATCTATAAAATTTTTGAAAATTTAAAACCACCATCTTTCGGTCTTTGCTGATTCCATTGAAAAAAATTTTTGTAGTCTTTTATTTATTCCTTTAAATCCATTTTAATTTGTTAATAAAATCTTTCTAAACTCTTATCTCTAAACATTTACTTTTTTATTTCTTGATAGTTTTGCATTCATTATTAAAAAAAGAAAAAATATAACCTATTTTTTAATATTTTTTTATTTTCTCTTTTTATAATAATTTATAGGAGGTCTTTTTCCACAGAAAAGATTTTTGGAAATTCAGTTTCAAATATTTATTGATCGAATAGCATGTGTCATTAACCCGCACAAAACTTGAGATTTTTAACTTTTCACCAACCGAAAAAGTATTGGTCGTTTTTTCAATATTTTTAGTTTTTTTTATTTTTCTAAAAGCAGAAAAATAAAAATTATACGATGAAAATGGATCTTCAAATACAATAGTGAAACATTAGTTCGTTTTTTTTTTATTCACCATTAATTTTTTTTAAAAATTACTATAAAATTTTAGTTTCTATAGTTTTTAATAAAATAAAATAAAAATTTAAAATTTTTAAATTTTTTTAGTTCAATAGTCATAATATTTTTTAAAAGTTACTTTTTAAAAGTGTTCAAAATAATTCATTGACGAAATTTATTTTTTCATTTTTAAAATTAAAATTTTTTTTTTTTTTTATACGTGTTAAAAAAAAATAGTTAATATTTCATCAATATTTTCACCATACATACTCTACTTTTAATAATTTTATTGTCATTCTTACACTTTAAAAAATGATTGATTAATCTTGCTCGCTCACATGTTAATAAAAATGGAAAAGGAGATTCATAATTAATAATACGATTTTCCCATAGAAAAAGAGCACAATGAATTTTATAGTGATGTGTGTAAAAAAAATAATCACCACTATAGTAATATCCCAAATAAATCAAACATAATCCATATAAAAAATCTATTATATCAATTAAAGAAAAGGAATTGTTTATTTTTAATATCAAATACATTAAATATTGAATTTCACTTATCTCTCTAGAAAGAAATACCATTAAAGCAAGAATACGCCAATAACTAACATGTGATTGATATTTGAAAAAATCAATCAGTCATTGTTAAATTATAATTTTTAAAAGTTGATTCATAGTATAATTATCATTATTACATCTTTTTAAAAAAAATGGCCGTAAAATTTCTATAGAATTTGTAGAAGTTACAATGTTATTATTATTATCTTTACCTCCTAAGGGACTATTAAATATCGAATAAGGATCATTAAAATAACGATAATAAAGTTGACGAAGAGGCATATAATGAGGTTCATCTATAATCACCTTCTTCCATCTCTTACAAACTGGAGCACAATAATTTAATAGATCTTCATAGGGAAGTTGAGTAAAAATTTCTTTAAGTAATTCTAATGATAATGTGGCCATATGGTTTTTATAAAATAAATAAATAGTTATATCAACTTAAAAATATAATATAACACAATTATGAAAAAAAAAATGAAATATACTCTGAATAAAAATTTTAACCATAATAGAAACTAATTCACTCACTAAAAAATTTATATGGATAGCACTCGAAAAATCTATAGAGCTCCCAGAATGGTTTAAGTATTTTTACTAACCTCTCATCATTAAGAGGACTTTCAAATTTATAAGACAGTATTTTCAAGGGTTCAATTACATTATATACTTGTTGTTTCCATTCTTTATAACTTTCTCCGACTAAAATAAATTTTGGAAAACCATCAGTTTCCAAATTATCATCAGCAGTTTCATTTTTAATACATAATAATTTACCATAATTTTTATTTCTCTCTCGATAATTACGCAAACGAAAAATTGGTATTTTTGTTCTTCTTCTTGTTCTTCTATAAAAAAAATAATTATTATAAAAACATCTATTAATACATTTAAAAACAATTATGGGAAAATTTATTAAATTTTTTACCTCTTCTAGTATTTTTGACGAACAAATTGAAGAAAAAATAATTAAAAATCGTGTTGTTTTTCATAATTTTTTAATGAGTTATAATTATTGATCATAGTTACATTATTTTTGAACAAATGTAACAATGAATTTTTAAAAAATATATCTAACTTCTTCTCATCATCTTCTTCAGATATAATAATCAAAAATTTCTTATCAATATGAGTATTAAAAATTAGGGAATAAATTTTTAAAAATTATCCCTCAAATTTATCAAAGATGATTACTTTCACTTTGAAATTCGACATAAATAATTCTGTTGTTTTACAATCGAGATGATTTACCATTCGTGCTCGTTCACATGTCATTAATGAACAACCATTAATTATTGGATTTATTTGATTTTCCCAAATGAAAAAAAGTTGAATGAATCTTAATGAAATGATAACGTGAATCCTTTTCTGTAATTTTCAAACTTTTGTGGTTATAGTAACAATTTCAAAAACATCAAAGATAATCAGTGTAAAAAAAATCAATAATATCTATAATGGACAAAAATTTGGTAAATTTTTAATAATAAAATATAATAAATACCAGAATTTCACTTATTTTCTCAGATAGTATTATCATAAATATTATAAGAAGATGCCAATCATTATTGGTGTAAGATAAGATAAGATAAGTATTTCGTTCGTGATTTTTTAACCCCTGAGGATTAGCCACCAGGAAAAACCCAAGAAAGTCATGGCGTCCATCGGAGGACTGTCTAACTATTTCCCATTGGGGTCCTTAATCTTGTCCCGCGCAGATGCGACCCACACACCATCGACTAACACCCAGGTACCCTATTTGCTGCTAGGTGAACAGGAACAAAGGTTAAGGAAACATGTTGAAATCTTTCCCCACCCTCCGGGAATTTCGAACCCGGCCTCCGTTGTGTGAAGCGGGACTTTAGCCACCAGGCCACCGTGCCCAGCAATGGCAGCAGCATGATTTTGTAGTGTGGTGAACTATGTAATTCGATTAAATCCGTTTGAAAATTATAGTTATTATATATTTGATTTTTATATTCAATAAATTGGAATAAAAAATTGACATACCTGTCATCATTTTTTTAGTTTTTCCTGAAAAAATGAGTGGTTAAAATATCAATAGCACTACTACTATTAAAAAAATACAAAATGATTTTTAAAATTTTAAATAAGGTACTTTACAAAATCTTTTGATATAGTTGAACAAGTGGCATATAAAATTGATTCAACAATTTACAATACTTCCATTTCTTACATACTGGAGTCGGAACAGGTAATAGTCTTGATAAGGAATTTGAGCAAAAATTTTCTTCGAGTTTAATTTTTGTTGTTATTTGCCATAATATTTTATAGTCTAGTACAAAGTCTTAAATTCTTTTTATACATCCTATTTTTAAAAATATAATTAGAATTTTTTTTTTCATAATCATATAATTTTTTTCATGATCATATAATTTTTTTATGGTCATATAAAATATTTTACCAACACAGAATTCACTCTATGTGGTAGTAGTCTTTGTTCAGTGATTACAAAATATTTATATGATGATATGAAATATTTTACCATAATAGAAAATTTTTAACCATTATTTCTTTGAGTAATTCTAATGATAATGTGGCCATATGATTTTGATACATCACACTTAAAATTTTATATACTCAATTATGAAAAAAAATGAAATATACTCAATAGAAACTAATTCACTTTAGGTAAAATAATTATATGGATAGCATACCCAAAAAATATAGGGCTCCCAGAATGGCTTAAGTATTTTGACTATCCTCTCATCATTAAGAGGATGTTCAAATTTATAAGACAGTATTTTCAAGTGTTCAATTACATTGTATACTTGGTGGTTCCATTCTTTATAACTTTCTCCGACTAAAATAAATTTTGGAAAATCATCAGTTTCCAAATTATCATCAGTAGTTTCATTTTTAATACATAATAATTTACCATATAAATTTTTATTTTCTATTTTCGAAATTAAATGTAACCCGAAAAATGTATTTTTGTCTCTTTTCTTCTTCTAAAAACAAATATACATCAAAACATCTATTAATAACATTTAAAAACAATTAGGGAAAAATTGATTAAATTTTTTAACCTCTCTAGTAATTTTTGACAAACAAACGAAGAAAAAATTATTAAAAATCGTGTTGTTTTTCATAATTTTTAATGAGTTATAAATATAGATCATAGTTACATTATTTTTTGAACAAATGTAACAATGAAGTTTTTTGAAAAAATATATATAACTTTCTCATCTTCTTCAGAATATAATTAAAACTTCTTATAAAAAGAGTATTCAAAATTTATAATAATATCTCAAATTATCAAGATGATTCTTTACTTGAAATTCGACCACAATAATTTTGACGTCGTTTTTAATAAAGATATTTACCACTCGTGCTCTTATCACATGTCATTAGCGCACAACCATTAAATATTGGTTTTATTCGATTTTCCCAAATAAAAAGAGTAGAAATGAATCTAATGAGATTATAATGTGGAAATCCTCTTTGAAATTTGTTAAACTTTTGTGGTTATCATAGCAATCAAAAACATCAAAGATAAAACCGTAAAAAAAATCAATAATATCATTAATGGATAAAATTTTGGTATTTTTATTAATAAATATAATAAATACAAAGATTCACTTATATTCTCAGAAAGTATTATCATAAATATTATAAGAAGATGCCAATCATTATTTGTTGTCGAACGATTGGTGATATACCAGCAATGCCAGCAGCACATGTTTGTAGTGGTGTGTGGAGTTGTGCAATTCGATTAAATTCCGTTTGAAAATTATAGATTTTATATATTTGAATTATATAATCAAAAATTTGGTAATAAAAAATTGACATAAATAGTCATCCTTGTTTTTTGTTATTCGAAAAAATGAGCGTAAAATATCAATAGCACTACTACTATTATTACAAAAGGGACTTTTAAACTTTTGAATAAGGTTATTTATAATGTCTGTATATAGTTTGAGGACGAAGTGGCATAATAATGCTGATCAACTTTACATTTCTCCATTGCCTTCCATACTTGAGCACAACAGTTTAATAATCTTGATAAGAATTTGAGCGAAACAATATCTTCGAGTAATTATAATCTTGTTTGTCATAATATTTTTTATAGTCTTTTAATATTCTTTTTATACATTCCTATTTTAAAAATGTATTTAGAATATATGTTGGTTAAAAATTTTCTATGAAGGCAAAATTTTATATATGAATTGCAAAAAAATTTTTTTATATAAAATTTATATTTTTTTATAATATATATAAATTTTTTTTACGATCATAAAATTATTCTGATTATAAAATTCTTTTCTATGAGAACAAAAATTATACCTGAGAAACCGAGTACCTTTTCCTACAGCCCCCTCAACAGTTACCATTAGTATTTCAAAGATTCTAGCACAAAATTGAAGAAAAATTGAGAAACAGGATGCACATCCTTACTGTAAAGGATGTACATTAGGCTAACTACCAGATAAAAGTGAATTCCTGTATCATTAGATAAAATATTTTATGAACATTAATTTTTATATGTAAAAATAAAAAAAGGAAGATTCATTTTTAAATATCCACTTCTAAAAGGAAAGTTTCCATTTGATTATCAATTGCCCAAATCTTTAGATCTAAAAAGAATAAAAAAAGAGATACAAATTAGGGAAGTAATTATTAATCATATTTTTTTATGTCTATGACCACAAAATTCTACCATATATAAAAAGATTTTACTTTCTCATAACCTGATAAAAAAAAGACACCATTGAGAAACGAAAACAGGAGTCCTCCTGTAACTGTAGAGAATAATTACAATAATATAAACATTAAAAAAACAGTTATAAAAAGATTTACTTAAGACACCTATTAAGAAATAAGATGTGCATCCTGTACTGTACAGTATTTTACATAAGCCAGATAGGTTAATTCTGTATCATTGAGATAAAAAATTTTATATTATATAAAATTTTACCATCAGTAATATTTTTATTTAATGATCCTAAAATATTTCACCATCATAGAATTTTTATAACCATTTTGGCATCATAAAATATTTTACCATCAATAAATTATAAGACCTAATTGAAAACCGGATGTTACATCGTTTTTGTAAAATTTATGATAAGGATTGCTTTTAAACTACATACATAAGAATCCCAGAATGTTTTTTTTTTTTTATTTTTTAATTGTTTATTGTTTTTTATGATTTATGTATTTTTACTAACCTATTATTAAGAGGAAATGTAAATTTATAAGGACAATATTTTCAGGAATTTAATTATATAATATACTTTTGATAAAATTTAAAACTTCTCCGGTTAAAATAAATTAGGAAAATCATCAGTTTCAATTTAGAATTTCTTTTAATATATAATAATTTTACCTATGTTAAAATTTTTTATAATAAAAAAAAAATTTGATATTCTTTTTGTTTTATTCTAAAAAAAAAATTTTTATTACCAAAAACCTTTTTTAATAATTTTTAAAAAAATATTAAAAAAGGGAAAATTAGTTAATTTTTTACTTCTTCTGGGTATTTTGAGGAAAAAACTATTAAAAAAAAAAAAAATCGTGTTTGTTTTTTATAATTTTTTAATAAATATAATCATTATTAAGTTACATATTTTATAATGAACAAAGAATTTTAAAAATTACAACAAACCTTAAAAAAAAAAAAAATTCTTATCAAATATTTTTAAAAAAAAAAATTTTCAAATATATCAAATATTTTTTACAAAATTCCCCCCAAAATAATTCTTTTCGTTATAATAAGAGATTTACCACCTGCCGTTCAACATTAAAAAAACCTTTAAAAAAAAGGGTTTTATTCGATTTTCCCAATAAAAGGTAGAATAATTTTAAATAGATTAAAAATTAAAAACCCTCTTTTGAAATTTTAAAAAACTTTTTGGTTAAATACAAAATAAAAATCAAAGATAACCAAAAAAAAAAAATCAATAATATTAAAAGGGTAAAATTTGGTTTTTTTAAAAAAAAAAATTTAAAATAAAAAAAAGATTTAAACTTATTTTTCCAGTAAAAATTTTATAAAAATTAAAGAAGATGCCAAATATTTTTGTTGTAGAACGATTTAAATTCCCCAAAAATGCAGCACAGTTTTATTTTGGGGTGAGTGTGCAATTCATAAACCCTTTTAAAATTATAGGTTTTATATATTGATTTTTAACAAAAATTTGTATAAAAATTGAATACATAGTCATCTTTGTTTTTTTTTTTTTGGGAAAAATGGTCGTAAAATATAAATGCACTACTTTTATTACCAAAGGGATTTTTAAAAATTTTGAATGGGGTTTTTTGCAATATCTTGTTTTAAATTGGAAGTGGCATTAAAATTGTGATTAAAACATTACATTCTCCTTGCTTACAACTGGGCCAAAACATTAAAAGTTTTTGGAAAGGTTTTTGAGAAAAAAATTTTTTTGAGAATTTTGATTTTTGAAAAATTTTTTTCGAGTAATTTTGATGTTTTTTTTTGCCATAATATTTTTATGTCTTAAAATATTTTTTTTTATAATAAATTGCAAATTTTTTTTTTTTAAAAAATATTTTTCAAAATTTAATTTTTTTAAAAAAATTTGGAAAAGTTAAAATTAAAATTTTTTTATAAAAAAAAATTTTTTTTTAAAAAAAAAAATTTTTTTTTTTAAAATCTGGTTGGTTCCCAAAATTTTTAAACTTTGGGGTAAATTTTTTAAACAGAATTTTTAATAAATTGCAAAATATTTTTTTTTTTTTAAAAAATTTAGTATTTTTATAATATACAAAAATTTTTAAAAGATTTTTAAAATTTTTCTAAGAGTAAAAATTTTTTCTATAAGAAAAAAAATTAAAGGTCACATAAAATACAATACAGATCAAAATTTGGTAATTAATTTCTAATCAACGGGAATTTCCTTTTAGAAGTGGAAAAAAGTGAAAATGAAGATTTTCTTTTTTTTTTTTTTACAGATAAAATTAATATTACAATATTAAAACTGTAAGTTTGAAATTTTTTTTGAATGAGCATATTATTTTATAAAAAATATTTAAAAATTTTTTTAAAAAAAAAAAAATATTTTGCAATATATATAAAAGTTTGCCATATAAATTTTTAATTACCCTTTTTAAAATAAGAAATTTTTTTTAAAAGAAATTAAGACTTTCTAGACTATAAAATATTATGACAACAAAATTACTCGAAAAATTTTGCTAAATTCTTACCAAACTTATTACCTGTTGCGTCCAGTATGTAAGCAATGGAGAAATGTAACGTTGTCAGCATTATATGCCCCCTTCTCAACTATACACGTTTGCAAAGAACCCCCATCAAAATTTAAAAGTCCCTTTGGAATAATAGTAAGTGCTATTGATATTTTAGCCATTTTTTTTGAAAAAACAAAGATGACATGTTGTCTTTTTTAAATTTTTTCAAATTTTTGAATATAAAAACAAATATAAAAAACCCTATAATTTTCAAAAGGGGTTTTTAAACGAATTGCCCACACTCACCACCTACAAACATGTGCTGCATTCGGACATCACCAAACGTTTACACCCAAAAATATTTGGCATTTCTTATAATATTTATAAAAAACTATCTGAGAAAATTAATAAATCTTTATTTTTAATTAATTTATTATTAAAAAAACCAAAATTTTTTCCCTTAATAGATATTATTGATTTTTTTTACGGATTATCTTTGATGTTTTTGAATTATTACTATAACTACAAAAGTTTGAAATTTTCAAAAGAGGATTCACGTTATAATCTCATTAAGATTCATTCTACTCTTTTCATTTGGGAAAATCGAATAAATCCAATAATTAATGGCTGTTCGTTAATGACATGTGAACGAGCACGAGTGGTAAATCATCTCTATTGTAACGACGACAGAATTATTGTGGTCGAATTTCAAAGTAAAGAAATTATCTTTGATATATTTGAAATATTATTATTAATTTTTAAAACTCATATTGATAAGAAATTTTTAATTGTTGTATCTGAAGAAGATAAGTTGTTAGATATATTGTTCAAAAATTTACATTTATTCAAAAGTAATGTAACTATAAGCAATGATTATAACTCATTAAAAAATTATGAAAAACAACACGATTTTTTAATAGTTTTTTCCTCAGAAATACTAGAAGATGAAAAAATTTAATCAATTTTCGCCACAATTTTTTTTAAATGTATTAATTGGTGTATGTAATAAAATACATGATAATTTTTTTTAAAAAACAAAAAAGAATAACTATTTTTCGTTTGTGTAATTAACGAGAGAAAAAGATAAATCTGGTAAATTTTAATATAGTAAACATGAAACTGATGATTTTCCAAAAATTATCTTAGCGGAGAAATGTTTTCAAAGTTTCTAAATACAGATTTTATCAAATTGATCCCATGGAAAACTATTGTCTTATAATCCTGAGAGTTTACAATGAATCTGTTGTTGGTTAAAATATTTAATATTTTGAACCTAAAAAAAAATTAATTCTATTATATTTGTCAAGTTGAGAAACAGGATTTACATCCTGTACTGTACAAGTGAATCTGTTTGGTAAAATATTTTATTTGAACCTTAAAACAAAAATTCTATTATTTTCAGTTGGAAACAGATGTTACATCCTGTACTGAACAAGTGAATTCTGTGTTGGTAAAAATATTTTATTTGAACCTAAAAAAAATAATTCTATTATTTGTCAAGTTGAGAACAGATGTTACATCCTGTACTGTACAGGGGTCCCAAGACACTGCAACATGGAGTGAATTCTGTGTGGTAAAATATTATATTTGACCCAATAAAAAAATTATATATCTGAAAAAAAAAAATTCGAATGTTTGTTCAGTACTTACTATAAAAAATTAAATAATAATATCTCCCAGACAATAATTTGATCAATTTATCCACTTCTAAAATGAAAGTTCCCATGTTAGAAAAAATTTTAACCATTTTTGGTAATCACAAAATATTTTACCACATAGATTATAACCACCATTGAGAAACAGGATTGGTAAAATATTTTATATGAAACTAATTTAATAATGGATGTCAAGTTGAAAAACGGTTAGTTTGGTTTGGTCCCCCAAACTACTTGCCTCATAACATGAGGTTGTAGAGTTTTATAAATTCTGTGTTGTAAATATTTATATAATACTAAAAAATATTTATGATGATCTTTAACTGTATAAACAAAAATAATTGACATCATAAATATAAAAAATATTATAAGTAAACCTAGTAAATTTTAGATTTTTCTAATAAGAGTAGTCGCTGACGAATCCACGCTTAAATATAATTAAATTTTTGAACAAATTATAAAGAACCAATCATATACATATTGTTCAGATTTAATAATTCAATATGAATATTGAAAATTAATAATATCTCAAAAGATAATTCTTTGACATACTTCACAGATAAAAGTATCACGTTCATATTGTTCTACATCCAAATGGTTTAGTATTTTTTTCGAACCTCATTATCAAGAGGAAAAAAATTTATAAGACAGTATTTTCAGGAATTTAATTTGTATAATTTTTGAACCGTTTGGATACAATTATAAAAATTTCTCCGGCAATAAATAAATTTTGGGAAATCATCAGATTCCAAATTATCATCAGTAGTTTCATTTTTAATACATAATAATTTACCATGATTTTTATTTTTCTTTCGATAATTACATAATCCAAAAAATTTATATTCTCCTGTTTGTTTTAAAAAACAAATGCATTTATTACCAAAACACCAATTAAATACATTTAAAAAAAATTATGGAAAATTGATTAAATTTTTAACCTCTTCTAGTATTTCTGAGGAAAAAACTATTAAAAAATCGTGTTTGTTTTTCATAATTTTTTAATAAGTTATAATCATTGAATTATAGTTTACATTACTTTTTGAATAAATGTAACCAAAGAATTTTGATATCTAACTTATCTCTTCAACTAAAACAATTAAAAATTTCTTATCAATATAGTTTTAAAAATTAAAAAATATTAATTTCAAATATATCCAAAGATAAATTCTTACTTGTGAAATTCGTCCACATAATTCTGTCGTCCCGTTATAATAAGATGATTTACCACTCGTCCTCGTTCACATGTCAATTAACGAACAGCCATTAATTATTGGATTTATTCGATTTTCCCAAATGAAAAGAGTAGAATGAATCTTAATGAGATTATAATGTGAATCATCTTTTGAATTTTCCAAACTTTTGTGGTTATAGCAACAATTTCAAAACATCAAAGATAAGCCATATAAAAAAAAATATCAAATAATATCTTATTAATGGATAAAAATTTGGTATTTTTTAATAATAAATATAATAATATAAGATTGCACTTATTTCTCAGATAGTAGTAAAATATTTTTTTTTATGATAAAATTTTATATTTTTGTGAGAGATATAAAACTTTTTTTACAATTATGAAATTATTCCATTAAAATCTTTTCTATGAAGACAAAAATTATATCTCAATAGAGAAAGGATCCACGAATAAAAAAATCAGATTCAATTGACAAGACTTTTCCAGAATGGTTTAAGTATTTTTACTAACGTCTCATCAAGAGGAAATGTAAATTTATAAGACAGTATTTTCAATAATTTAATTAGAAAATATTACGTTTTGGATCCAATTTAAAACTTTCCCTTCCGGCTAAAATAAATTTTTGGGAAATCATCAAGTTTCCAAATTATCATCAGTAGTTTCCTTTTTTAATACTAATAATTTTACCGAATTTTTATTTCTATATTCGATCATTATAAATTTATCAAAAACGAAAAATTGGTATTCTCCTTCATCTAAAAAACCAAATAGTTTCATACTAAAATACCTATTAATACATTAAAAACAATATGGAAAAATTTTTTTTAGATTTATTACCTTCAAGTATTTTTAATGAACACATTAAATTGACGAAAAAATTATTAAAAAATCGTGTTGTTTTTTATAATTTTTTTAATAAAGCTAAATCATTGATTATAGTTATATTACTTTTGAATAAATGTAACAAAGAATTTTTGAACAATATATCTAACATTAATCTTTCTTCAGATACAACAAATTAAAAATTTCTTATCAATATGAGTATTAAAAATAAATAATATCCCCATATTTACAAATATTAATTCTTTACTTTGAATTCGACCATAATAATTCTGTCGTCGTTAAAATAGAGATGAATTTTACCACTCGTGCTCGTTCACATGTCATAACCGAACAGCCATAAATTATTGGAGTTTATTCGAATTCCCAAATGAAAAGATAGAATAATCTTAAAGAGATTATAATGTGAAACCTCTTTAAATTTTTCAAACTTTATGTGGTATAGCAACAATCCAAAACATCAAAGATAAGCCTAAAAAAAAAATCAATAATATCTATTAATGGATAAAAAATTTGGTATTTTTAATAATAAATATAAGATTTCCTATTTTCTCAGATAGTAGTAAATCATAAATATTATAAGAAGATGCCAATCAATATTGTTTTTGTAGAACGATTTGGTGATATACCAGAAATGCAGGCAGCATGTTTTGTAGTGTGGGTGAGTGTGCAATTCGACTAAATCCGTTTGAAAATTCTAGGTTTTTATATATTTGTTTTTTATATCAATAATTTGTAATGAAAAATTGACATACATATTCATCTTTGTTTTGTTTTTCGAAAAAAATGGTACGTAAAATATCAATAGCACTACAATTAGTACAAAAGGGACTTTTAAATTTTGAATAGGGTTCCTTTGCAAATATCTGTGGATCAGTTTGACGAAGTGCAATATAATGCTGATTAAACGATTACCTTTCTCCATTGCTTACATACTGGAGCGCAACAGTATAATAAGTCTTTGGTAAGGGATTTGAGTCAAAAATTTCTTCGAGCGTGTCGATGCTCATACCCCACCCCTGCGCGGGTCCCCCCAGTATTATTGTTGTCAGGTCTGTCCCTGTTCACTCTGAAGTTGTATGTTCTGAGTCCATGGGTATCCTGGATAATTCCAGTTTTTACCCATCTTATCATCATAGTAAGAGTTTTTTCTTGAGGTTCTCATAACATTTGTAGAATCTGTTCTTGATTTCTCGCTGGATCATTCTTAGGACTATAAGGTAGTTTATTTTCTGTTTTTCGTTGTCCTCTGTAGAGCTGTAATTTTCGGGTCTAATTTCTGTAGGAAATTCCATTTTTGTGTCAAGTTGATTCTGAAGTTCTGTAGTGCATTTGTGATGTGTTGTTTGTTTGCTCTTACTAGTATAACATTGCTCACTTGTGAATTATTGCCCTGTCCGTGTTTTCGAGAAGTCCCTCCATGTTGTTTCCATCAGTGGTTCATCGGTGTCTGTTGTGGCTGGTGGAAGATAGATGTATATATATGAGTAGTTATATATTATGATTTGTTGTAATGGTGGATGCTAAAAATATATTATTTGTTATGAGCGATGTGTTATAGAACGTCGCCAGCAGTAAAAAAAAATACTTACTCTGCATCCCGATGGTCATCAATCTGTAAGCAGCAGTCCAGTATGAAGTAGTGCCAGATGCTGGTGTCAAAGTATTTATTATTGTTTGCTCCATGCTTTCCAGTTGTAGTATTTCAGTTTCAACTTTTTGTATTTTCTGTTCTATATATTGTATGAGTGTTTGAGAATACATTTGCTAATCACTTGGATTTCCGTCAATATTTCTGTTTGAAGAAAGTCTTTTGCTAGTCTTAATATTTTCTGGTGTTAGTTTCGTCGTCTGTTTTCTATGTTATTTCTATAGATTGAATAATCAATTGTCTTTGGCACTTCTATGTTCTTATCACTTCTTTCCACAATTCTAATACTCGATTAGTTGAATAAACCCAATTTTTCTAGGGTTTCTGGGTATAGGTTTGCTCTATAGCATCCGCATCGGCATCCCTATATACCCTTGGCAACATTATATATGATGCAAATAGTTTTTTTTTATTAAAAAAATTTAATATTTTATCATAACATAAAATTAATATTACAATATTAAAGCTATAAATTTAATTTATCAAACATCCACTTCGTAAACTATATCACAGATATTATAAAGAACCTTATTTAAAACGTCCCTTTAGTAATAATAGTAGTAGTGCTATTGATATTTTACGCTCATTTTTTCAGAAAAACAAAAACAAAGATGACTTTTCCACATAACGAATAGCCATTTATTCGATTTCACCTGCTTCAACCTCTCTCGCTGCTGCTTCCTTCCCTTTTTGCTTTTATATCTCTTATAAAAAGGGTCAGTACTTACTATTAAAAATTAATAATAATATCTTAACAGACTTATCAATTATTCACTTCTAAAAGGAAAGTTCCATGTTGATTTAATTAGATAATATGAGTTTGGATAAAGTTTTAAAAAATACTTCAAAAAAATTTTTAACCATCACAGTAAATTTGTTTACACAAACAAACATACAAAACATTTTTAATCCTATTGTTCCATAATATAATACATATGTACATCACTAAACATGTCAACTCTTTAAAACCATGTGTATATATTTCAAGAGGTACATTACACTTCCTCAAAACATCAAACGAGTGTCCACTGCGTGATTGTGGGTGTTTTTGTGGTATTTAATGATTCCCAGGTCTCATACAAGATGACGTCTATGGGCGCTGGTCTATTTCAAGAATTGCTCCTTATGGTACTTTCGTGTTTGTGGTATGTATGATCACCAGGTCTCATATGAGAAGACGTCTGTGGTCGCTGGTCTGTTCAAGAGTTTTGCTCCATTGTACATTCCTTGGTACTTTGCAATTAATTGTTTTGATTACGAAGCAAAATCACCATATTTTGATGTTTTGTTGGTTCTTCCAACTTGTATATATTATAATCATTTATGCATGGCAAATGTTCCCTAAGTGGACCAAGATGACTTTTATACCACTTTGTCTTTTCATCAAGTCATGGACTGGAACAAACACATCACCGGTCCTGCCAATCCCAGAAGCGTCATGCTGATGGAGGCTTGGATATTCACTGTTTGTTGTGGTTTTTCAGGTTTGTAGTGGTTCAGGTTGTGGGAGTGTGGGGTAGGGTGGTTGTTTTGCTGAATCAGCAGCGTGGGTAGTCTCATCATTTATACCCATCCTTACAATATCGTCATCTTCACTATCAGGTTGTAGTGTTCTACTTCGTACATACTGCCGCTTCACTGGGGAATATTCACTCTCACTGTCACTAGAACTGTTTTCAATGACCTTTAAATCATTATCACTGTTATCATCTGGGTGTTTGTATACGATCAAATAGTTTCCCTTTTCTTTCGTCCTGGAACTGGCAACGTGAACGTGAACAATCAGGCATAGCACCAGAGGTGGAAGGTTGTGGTCCGATTTGGGTTTTTCATTCATTAATTTCATTATCCTGGACACTTTTTCTGGTAACACTCTCACTCCCAAAACCCTGGAATTCATTGTCACGACATTTTCATCGCTGTTAGAGCTATCACCTTGGAACAAAAGACCTCAAATATGCCAATGATTGAGGAAACTCTACCGAGAGGCATTGTGAAATGGACTGACAACACATAATTTCACTTCATGTGGCAGTAATGCCATAGTGTATATTTTTTTTGAAACTTGAAAACAGGAATGTTTTACATCCTATATCTGCCCATATGAGTTTCTGATTCTAAGTTTGTAAAATATTTTTATATGATTACTAAAAAAAAATGATCATATAAAAATTTTTTTTTAATGTTGTCAAGTTGAAAAACAGGATGTTACATCCTGTACTACTATGATTTCTTTACTTTTGAAATTTTAAACCATAATTTTGTAGTTTTTACAATAGAGATGATTTACACTCCTGAACTTTGGAACTATTCTTAGTCCGCAGTATACAATATCCATGGTTTTTTTTTATATCAATTGACAAACAGGAATGGAAGAGCAACCAGGAGAGACATGAGTTATTAGAATGTTCAAGTGATTTTTAATTAACCTATCATCTAAATCCAACCATCATCAAAGGATATACTTTATAATAGTTTCAGGAATCAATTTCATAATATGAGTTTTGTAAATATTTAAACATTCCTCCCGGCTACAATAATTTTTGAAATTTATCAGTTTCATTTTTAGTACATAATAATTTACCATGATTTTCTTTTTCTCTCGATAATTACAACAAACGAAAAATTGGTATTTTTGTCCTTTTTCTTTTTCAAAAAATGATCATGTATTTCATCACCAAAACACAATACATATACATTTAAAAAAAATTATGGGAAAATCGGGGTTAATTTTTTTTCACCTCTTCTAGTGTTTTAGAGGAAAAAACAAATAGAATCAAGTTGTTTTTCCATAATTTTTTAAGGAGTTATAATCATTAATATAGTTACCTTATTTTTGAATAAATGTAACAAAAATTTTTTAATTAATAATGAAACTTTATCTTCTTCAGATACAACAATTAAAAATTACTTATCACTATGAGTTTCAAAAATTAATAATAATATTTCAAATATAGCAAAGAAATTTTCTTTACTTTGAAATTCAACCTAATAATTCTTCGTCGTTACAATAGAGATGTTGATTTACCACTCGTTCTCGTTTCACCAATGTCCATAACGAATAAAAAGCCATTAATTATTGGATTTTTATATTCGATTTCCCAGAATGAAAAGAGTAAATGAATCTTAATGAGATTATAACGTGAATCCTCTTTTTTGAAAATTTCAACTTTTTGTAGTTATGTAACAATTTAAAAACATCAAAGATAAGCCATAAAAAAAAATCAATAATATCTATTAATGGATAAAAATTTGGTATTTTTTAATAATAAATATAATACATACAAGATTTCACTTTATTTTCTTAGAAAGAAAATAATTTATAAATATTATAAGAAGATGCCAATCATATTATTATTGAACGATTTGGTGATATACCCGCAATGCAGCAGCATGTTTAATAGCGTGGATGAGTGTGCAATTCCACTAAATCCGTTTTGAAAATTATAGGTTTTATATATTTGATTTTTATATTCAATAATTTGTAATAAAAATTGTGATATATAGTTCATCCTGTTTTTGTCTTTTCAAAAAATGGTCGTAAATAACAATAGCACTACTAATTATTACAAAAGGACTTTTAAATTTTGGAATAGGGTTCTTGCAATATCTGTGATATAGTTGACGAGTGCATATAATGCTGATTAACGATTACAATTCTCCATTGCTTACATACTGGAGCGCACAGTTTAAAAGTCCCTTGGTAAGGGATTTGAGCAAAAGATTTCTTCGAGCTTGTTGATGCACATGACCCGCTGCGCGGGTCCACCCAGTAATCATTGTTGTCAGGTCCTGTCAGGTTCATCTCAAAGATGTAGTGTTCTGATCTGGGTTCCTTATATCAGTTTATACCCATCTTAGCATCATAGTAGAGTTTTTCCTTGAGGTTCTCTAACAAGTTGTAGAATTCTGTCTTGTTTTCTTGCTGGATACATTCTTAGGACTATAGGTAGTTGTTCCTGTTTTTCGTTGTCTGCTGTAGAGCTGTATTTTCGGGTCGAATTCTGTAGGAATTCTATTTTTGTTGTCAAGTTTGTTCTGGAAGTTTCGGTAGTGCGTTTGTGAGGTGTTGTTGTTTGCTCTTACTATAGAACAATGCATATGCTCCTTGTAATTAATGACCCAGTCCGTGTTTTCGAGAGGTCCTCCATGTGTTCCATCAGTGGTTCATCGTGTCTGTTGGTGTCTGTGGGGAAGATAGATGTATATAAATGAGATAGTTATATATTATGATTGTTTATGGTGATGCTATAAATAATATTATTTTTAAGATGCGATGTGTGTTAGAAGAACGTCGCATCAGTAAACAAAATACTTACTCTGCATCCGATTGGACATCATCTGAGAAGCAGCAGTCCAGTAGGAAGTATGCCAAGGATCTGGTGTCAAAGTATTTTGTATTGTTGCTCTTATGCTCTTCCAGTTGTAGTATTTCAGTCTCACTTTTTTGTATTTGTCTGTCTATATATTGTATGAGGTGGTTTGAGAATACATTTTGAAACATCAACTTGATATTCCGTCAAATATTTCTGTTTGTAGAAAGTCTTTTTGCTATCTTATAGTTTTCTGGTTGTTAGTTCGTCGTCTGTTTCTATGTTATAATAGATTGAATAATTTCAATTGTCCTTTGCACTGCTATGTTCTTTCACATCTTTCCACAATTCTAATACTCCGATTAGTAATCCCACTTTTTCTAGGGTTCTGGTTATAGGTTAGCCTCTCTAGCCTCCCCGCATTCGGCATCCCAATATACCCTTGGCAACATTATATATGATTGCAAAATATTTTTTTTATTAAAAAATTTAATAATTTTTATCATAACAAAAAATAATATTATCAATATTAAAAGCTATAATAAATTTAATTTATCAAACATTCCACTTCGTAACTATATCAGAGATATTATAAAGAACCTTATTTAAAACGTCCCTTTAGTAATAATAGTAGTAGTGCTATTGATAATTTAAACGCTCATTTATTCAGTAAAAACAAAACAAAGATGACTTTCACATAACGAGTAGCCATTTATTCGATTTCACCTGCTTCAACCTCTCTCGCTGCTGCTTCCTCCCTTTTTGCTTTTATATCTCTTATAAAAAGGGTCCATAACTTACTATTAAAAATTAAATAATAATATCCTTAACAGACTTATAATTTTTCACTCTAAAAGGAAAGTTCCATTTTGATTTAATTAGATAATAATGAGTTTGGATAAGATTTAAAAAATTCTTCAAAAAATTTTACCCATCACAGTAATTTGTTTACAAAAACAAACAATACAAAACAATTTTAAATTACATTGTTTCCATAATATATATACATATACATTCACTAAACAAGTTCAACTCTTTAAAACATGGGTATATGCAGAGAGGTACTTTACACTCCCAAACATAAAACGAGTGTCCCTCTGCGTGTATTTGGGTGTTTTGTGGTAACGTATGATCCCAGGTTCATACAAATGACGGTTCTATGGGCGCTGGTCTATTGGCAAGAATTGCTCTCTTTGTACTTTCCGTGTTTTGTGTATATATCACCAGTCCATAATGAGATGACGACTGTGGGCGCTGGTCGTTTGCAAGAAGTTGCTCCTTTGTACTTCCTTGGTAATTTTGCATCATATTGTTTTGTTACTGATAGGCAAAATTTCACCAATTTTTGATGTTTTGTTGGTCTTTCAACTTGTATATATTTATATGCATTAGCATGGCATTGTCCCCAAAGTGGACAAGATGACTTTATTCCCTTTTGTCTTCATCAAATTCATGGGACAGGGAACAAAACACATCACGTCCTGCCAAATCCCAGATGCGTCTTCTGATGGAGGCTGGATATTGTACATTTGTTGTGGTTTTTCAGGTCTGTAGTGGTTCAGGGTTGTGTGAGTGTGGGGTAGGGTGGTGTTTGCTGAATCAGCAGCGTGGGTATCGTCATCATTTATACCCCTCCTTACAATATCGTCATCTTCACTAACAAGGTTGTAGTGTTCTACTACTTTCGTACATACTGCCGCTTCACTGGGGAATATTCACTCTCACTGTCACTAGAACTTGTTTTCAATGACTTTAATCATTATATCACTGGTTATCATGGGTTATGTATACGAATCAAATAGTTTTCCTCTTTCGTCCTGAAACAGGCAACGTGAACGTGAACAAAGCTAGCATAGCACCAGAGGTGGAAGGTTGTGGTCATTTGTTTTCATCTAATTTCATATCCTGGACACTTTTTCTGGTACACCACTTCCAAAACCCTGGATTCATTGTCACTGACACATTTTCATCGCTGTCAGAGCAATCACTTTGGAACAAAAGACCTCCAATCTGCCAAGGATGAGGAACTTCTACCGAAGGCCATTGTGAAAAAGGAAAGACAACCACTTATTCACTTCATGTGGCAAGTAATTCCATAGTGAATATTTTTTTGAAATTGAAAAACAGGATTTACATCCAATCCAGGACCATATGGAGTTTCGAATTCTATGTTTGTAAATATTTATATGATACTAAAAAAAATATAATGATCATAAAAATTTTTTTAAATGTTTGTCAAGTTTGAAAAACAGATGTTAGCATCCTGTACTACATGATGAAGTTCTTTACTTTGAAATTTTAACCATAATTTTTGTAGTTTTTACAATAGAGAGGATTTACCACTCATGGACTTTGAACTATTCTTAGTCTGCAGTATACAATATCCGTGGTTTTTTTATATCAAAAAGACAAACAGGATGTTGAGCATCCAGGAGAGAATGAGTTATTAAATTGTTCAAGTATTTTTATTTTACCTAATCCTCAACCAACCATCATCAAGAGTATACTCTTTATAATAGTTTCAGGGATCAATTTCATAATATGAGTTTTGTAAATAATTTAAAACATTCTCCGTCTACATATAATTTTTGGAATTATCAGTTTCATTTTTAGTACATAAAATTGTACCATGATTTTTCTTTTCTCTCGATAATTACAACAAACGAAAAATTGGTATTATTGTCCTTGTTCTTTTTAAAAAATGATCATGTATTTCACACCAAAACACAAATTAATACATTTAAAAAAAATTATGGGAAAAATCGGTTAATTTTTTTTACCTTTCTAGTGTTTTTTTTTTGAGGAAAAACTATTAAGAAATCAAGTTTGTTTTTCATCATTTTTAAATGAGTTTATAATCATTATTATAGTTACCATAATTTTTTGAATAAATGTAACAAAAATTTTTTTAATAATTATAGAAACTTATCATCTTCAGAACACCAATTAAAAATTACTTATAAATATGAGTAATCAAAAATTAATAATAATATTTCAAATATATCAAAGATAATTTCTTTACTTTGAAAAATCAACCAATAATAATTCCTGTCCTTCGTTACCAATAGAGATGATGATTTACCACTCTGCTCTGTTCACATGTCAATAACGAACAGCCATTAATTATTGATTGTTATTCGATTTTCCCAAATGAAAAGAGTAGAATGAATCTTAATGAGATTATAACGTGAATCCTCTTTTGAAAATTTCAAACTTTTGTAGTTATAGTAACAATTTAAAAACATCAAAGATAAGCCATAAAAAAAATCAATAATATCTATTAATGGATAAAAATTTGGTATTTTTAATAATAAATATAATAAATACAAGATTTCACTTATTTGCTTAGAAAGTATTATTATAAATATTATAAGAAGATGCCAATCATTATTATTATTGAACGATTGGTGATATACCAGCAATGCAGCAGCATGTTTATAGCGTGGATGAGTGTGCAATTCCACTAAATCCGTTTGAAAATTATAGGTTTTATATATTTGATTTTTATATTCAATAATTTGTAATAAAAATTGTGATATATAGTCATCTTTGTTTTTGTTTTTTCGAAAAAATGGTCGTAAAATATCAATAGCACTACTATTATTACCAAAGGGACTTTTAAATTTTGAATAAGGTTCTTTACAATATCTGTGATATAATTGACGAAGTGGCATATAATGCTGATCAACGATTACATTTCTCCATTGCTTACATACTGGAGTGCAACAGTTTAATAAGTCTTGGTAAGGAATTTGAGCAAAAATTTCTTCGAGTAATTTTGTTGTTGTTGTCATAATATTTTATAATTTAGTAATATTCTTTTAAAAAAGTAATTAGAATATATGATGGTAAAAGTCAAAATTATATATGATTGCAAAATATTTTTTTATTATAAAATTTAATATTTTTTATAATATATATAAAACTTTTTACGGTCATAAAATTCTGAGCAACAATTTCTTCGAGTAATTCTAACATTTGAAGCATTTTTACTAACTTCTCAAAGACAATAGTTTTAGGGAATCAATTAAACCAAATCTGTGTTTTAATAAATCTCATTGTTACTATCACTGCTATCATCTGGGTATTGTACACGATCAAACGTGAACAAGCCGGCATAGCACTAAAAGTTAGGTTTTCATCACTCGACACTTTTTCTGGTAACACTCTTCAAAATCCTGGAATTCACTGTCACACATTTTCATTGCTGTTGGAGGATGTAAAAATAGTAAAATTTCTGATTTTAAATAGCAATGTAAATATTTCTTGCATTTATTTAAAGTTAAAGATGAACTCGATGGAATAATTTTGGCAGGTGAGCGTCGAGGAGCATAGGTGAGTATTACATAAGCTTCACAATAATTAATAAACTCATTCTTAATTAGAATTTGGAACAGAATTTCTGGGTAGAGTTTCAGTTGGTCCTGGTGGTTGTGGTCCCGGAGAGTCAAGTAGCACAGGGACTTCAGCGATCGTGGTGATTGTAGCGATGGTGGTGATGATGGTGGTGGCGGTTGTATACCTATCGATCTTATAATATATTGACATTCATCTTTAAGTGATACAATTAAATTATTTTGTATTTTTTTCATAGTTTCGTCTTTAAACAACTTCATAACAATATGATTTACTAAGAAAGTAGCATTAAATGTAAGGTACATACATCCATGTCCATAAGTAAGTAGATCTCTTAAAAAAAACATTAAATCGTATTGCTACAAAAATATAACGACTATTATCATACGCTAATCGTAAAATTAAGTAATTATTGGTATTGTAAAAATATTCATTACAATTAATATAATACAGACGATTCACTTTTTCTTTAGCCACCCTAAATTTCTTTACATCGTCTTCTCTCCACGCTTCACTAGAAAATGTAATGCGATCCAGATAATCCTGATAATCGAAAGCATTACCCGCTAGTTTGTAAATTTCCGAGACTGTCGAGACCTCATTTACGTAAGACTTAAATGTAACAGCTGACATGTTAACATCTGGGATGGTTAAGGAGGGGCTGTGGTCACACTAGTTTTCCTACTACGTTTTCTTTCTTCTTTCACCAGACACCATCGCCATCTCTCTCTTTCTCGCTGGCCTTGGGAGTACAGAATAAATAAACATTTTAAGGTTAAATAAAATATTTTACTAACACAGAATTCTTACTCTATGTAGCAGTAGTCTTAGAAACCAACTATAGTCTTTGAACAACTTCATAACAATATGATTTACTAAGAAAGTAGCATTAAACATACCTTTGATGACGAGCTTTGGTGGCAGCTGACATGTTAACATCCGGAGTGGTCACACAGGGTGACCAAGGAGGGGATGGTCACAGATGAGTTAACAGTCATGATTAATCAAATCAACACACCACCACCACCTCTCCCTTCAGACCTAGCAATGACAAAACAGAATATACATTCTGTACTGTACAGAATAAATATATTACCATCATATAAAAACAACATAAGCCTTTTATTTCCGTAAAAATAGTAGCTGCAAATCTAATTTGAATTTAAATCATGTAATTCCTTGCATTTGTATAAAATTTAGGCGAATTGATGATAATGTTGGCAGGATACGAGGAGCATAGGTGACTAGTACAATTAGTTTTCGCTTTAATTAATAAATTCAGTCAAACTCTGTTAGAATTTTGAGAAGAATTTCTGGGTAGAATTTCAGTTATCCTGGTTGTTCCGGACGTCAGTGGCACAGGGACTTTAGCAATGGTGTGATGATGATATGTCTATCGATCTTATAATATTTTGGCATCAAATCTTTAAGTAATAAGATTAAATTATTTTGTATTTTTTTTTGCATAGTTTTGTCCCTTTAATAACTCATAACAATATTATTTACTAAGAAAGTAAACATTAAAGGTAAGGTACATATATCTATTTATGTTATTAGGTAGATTTCTAATTTCTATTTTCACATTGTTATATTTTATTGCGTACACAAAATATAACGACTATTTAATCGGACACTAATCGTAAAATTAAAGTATATTTATCTACATAATGGTAAAAATAAGGCAATAAATTTTTTACTATGAAAATCATTACAAAGGCAATTAATTTTAACTGTGAAAATTATTTACAATCAATGTAAAACAGACGATTCCTTTTCTTAAGCCACCCGGAATTTCTTTACGAGCGTCGTTTTCCCCCCCACTCTATTCACTAGAAAATGTATGCTATTTCAGATAATCCTGATAAAGAACGAATTTCTCACTTAGTGTTATTGGTAAATGTTCAGAGAGTTCAAGACCTCATTTAGCGATAAGAAACAATTAAATGAGCTCGTGCCAGCTGAGAAGAGTTAGTGTTTGAGAAAAACAAGAAGGACGGTCACATTTGGGTGGCCAAGAGGGAATGGTCACAGATATCTTCTATTTTATGATTTTTCATATTCATTGGCTAAGAAGGACTGGTCACATCTGGGGTGGCCAAAGAGGGGATGGTCACAGATGAGTCTTTTACTTTATGATTTTTCAATTCTTTGGCCAAAGAAGGACTGGCCACATCTGGGGTGGCCAAGAAGGGGATGGTCACAGATGAATTTTCTACTTTATAATTTTTCGATTCTTTGGCCAAAGAAGGACTGGCCACATCTGGGGTGGCCAACGAGGGGATAGTCACAGATGAGTCAAAGTCATCTACTTTACGCTTTTTCGATCCTTTAGCTGGACAATGTCGGGTAGCCATATCTGGAATGATCAAGGAAGGGCTTGTTATACCTCTCTATGGTCGGCAGAAGTAACATACACTTTTACAGGTTCCCTACATTCTAATCTTTCAGACTCAATGGCACTTGTGTCTGAGTGCAACAGTTAGTTTGTTATGCCCATGCGCCTAACAAGCAATGAAAGGCGCTTCTTGTTCCTGAAGAGATCATGGAACAGGGTCAACCTGTTTTGGAGATCTTCATTTTCTTTACGTAGTTGATCACGTTCTTTAGTCAGTTTGGATAATTCCTCCTGTACTTGTGATGATGCACCAATAGAAGTAGTAGCAATTTTACCGTCTTTCTTCCATTCCGTGACACCACTGGAACCTTTTGGAGTGAAAGTCCACTCTCTTGGTGCTAATCTTCCAGAACTCAAATAATTTGCTTTCTTTTGCCTTCACCTGCAGATTGTCCTCCACCATTAGGCTTCAGAGGTTTACAATTCGATATATTTGGACAATGGTTCTTCACTTGTCTCCCTTCTTCTGCCTGTGCCAGAGAGCTTTTCTGCTTGCTTGCAGACGCATTTTTACTGATAGAGGCTCTTTCCTCAGTTTGCTCATCAACCTGAGCTACAGCTCCTTGCTCTTCACTGTTAGGTAGTTATTTTGCTCATCTGGTTTTGCTGGCTTGAAACATTAGTTATTGGGATGGCTGATGGGATTGTTGGCTGAACAGGTACTGCTCCAGCAACTGTTGAAGAGCGAGCAAGGTCCCAGCAAATAGGTTTTACAGCTTTGTCTGTTCCACTTCCTGGGACACGAACAAAGGAACGTATAGGATCTCCAATTTCATATGAAGCAACCATTTTAGTAAAATCTTTGCAACTAGTCGAGTTAATGTATGCCTTCGCACGTTGATCAAGCACCAAGAGTTTTTTACTCAACTACTCAGTACACTGGGAGTAAATGGCTGCTTGGAGAGCTGTACTGTCCAATAAGAGCAGCACACCTCCTCTCCCTTCAGACCTATGGTCGACATTGTGTTGCTGACTTCTGAGAACAGAGTACCTCTTCTTACAGCCACCCTAACAGTTACCAATTAGTGTTTCAAAGATTCTAGCACAAAATTGTAAGAAAAAAATAATGAGTACTACATCCTGTACTGTACAGGATAAAGTGAGGTACCACCACTACACTGCTGCACACAAGATATTCATGTTCACAGCATGTTTGTAGTGTGGGTGAGTGTGCAATTCGATTAAATCAGTTTGAAAATTATAGGTTTTATATATTTGATTTTTATATTCAACTATTATTACCAAAGGGACATATCAGAAAGAAAAAAAATGAAAAAAGAAGGACTTGCCCTATTAATCATAAAAAAAAGTTTTTATTATATAAAAAACACTAGTTGATAAGATGATATATATAACTTTTGTACTGTAACAGGATTAACTTAGAATTCAGAAAATTAGTACCTTTTTAAAAAAAAAAAAGGAAATTTTCAATTCAGAATAACTTCAAGAAATTATTTGTCAAATTCCCTACCAAATTTATTAAACTATTTTCTCCATGTGTAAGAAATGAGAAATGTAATTATTGATGAGGATTATATGCCAATTCGTCAATTATATTATAGATATTGTAAAGAACCTAATTTAAAATTTCAAAATCCTTTTAGGTAATAATATAATAGTAGTGCTATTGCAATATTACGACCATTTTAAAATTTGAAGATTACTATTATTTCAAACTTTTATTACAAATTATTGAATATAAAAATAAAATAAGAAAACTTATAACTTAAAATTGATTTAGTTGAATTGAAAAGTCATCCATATTATTTACATGCTGCTGAATTACTAAAAAATCACACAATCATTTTATAATAATAATGATTGGCATGTTCTGTTTAATATTGATGAAGTACTATCTAAGAATGTGAGTGAAGTCTGTATTTTATTATATTTAGTATTAAAAATACAAAAATTATTATCCACTGGTGGACTATTATGATTTTTTTTATGGATTACATTTGATGTTTTTAAATTACTATAATCATAAAAGTTTTAAAACTTTCCACTTACAATGATACTAAGATTCATTCTGCTCTTTTCATTTGGGAAAATAGAATTAATGGTTGTCCATTATGACATGTGAAAAAAAACGAGCATGAGTTGTAAATCATCTTTATTGCAACAAGATAAATTATTAATGTTGATTTTTTTGAGTACAGAAACTATTTTGAGAATTATTATTAATTTTTAATAGTTATAGCAATAAAAAGTTTTCTAATTATTATAATCTGATGAAAATTACATCTATTCAACTTTATTATCTTTAGAAAAATCTTATATTATTTGTTTAAAAATGTAACCTATAAATAGTTATAGCTTTTATAAAAAGAAAATAGAATATGAAAAATATGAAAAAATATTGATTTCATAATTCTCTTCACCCTCATATGAAAGAAATATAGAAAAAGTAAAAAAACTAACCAATGTTACCCTAATTTTTTTTAAATATATTTATTGGTATTTTAATATATAATACTTTTTAAAATAGACAAACACAGAAATCCACTTTTTCATTTAATGTGTATTTGAAACACCAACTCTATTTGTAATTATTATGTATTAAAAATGAAACTGATATTGAAATCTGATGATTTTTGCAAAAAATTTTTCAGTAGGAGAATGTTGGAAAAATTGAATGATGATAATATAAACACACAAACTGTAATCAACTCCCTGAAACTATTGTCATATAACTGATTTTACATTTGGGATGATGATAGCAATAAATATATAAAAATTTATAATTCTCAAAAATTTTTGCACAAATACATAAAAATTTATAATCCTCTAAAAATTTTGCTATCTTCAGTGAAATAGATCTTTATTTTTAAACTAAAATATAAAAATTTTAGAATAAACTTAGTGGCAAATATCAAGAAATTTTTGCTTCAACTTCGTTATGAAGGCCTATAAATTGTTTGGGCTCCAGTTTTGTAAGCAATGGTGGAATGTAATTATTGGCAATCCAATATTTATATGCGCAATTCGTCAGTTGATATTATCGATATTGTAAAGAACCTACTCTAAAATTTCAAATCCATGTAAAGACAGCATTAATAATAATAATAATGATAGTTATAATCAAATGCTATAGAAATATTGAAAAAAAATTATTTTAATAATTCTTTTCCTGTTATTACTCCATTTTTAAAAATAATTAATATAATAAATCTCTAAACTCTATAATTTTAAAAAAATACTTATTATAATTTTTATAATCATCCAATGTATTCTTCAGTCGTTACATTAATTATAGAACAAAAACAACATAAATTTCAGCTACAGTCAAATATTTATCAATGGCTGCATATAATTAGCCTTAATAGCAAAATTTTTCTCGGGATTAAAGTGATTTTCAATATTTAATATATTTAATATTAAAAATACCAAATTTTTTCATTGGTTGAAATTATAGATTTTTTTATGGATTATGGTAAATGTTTTTGTGTCATTATTATAATTACAATATATTTTATACTGATCCCCCCATACAAATTCACTCTGCTCTTTTTTCTTTGGGGAAAATCGATTATGATGGTGAAAAAAATATCCCTTTAACAACAACAACAAGAACGTGTGAACAGCAAGAGATAATTAATCACATTTTAATAATAAAAATCATGATTGATGAAAATATAATTAAATAGAGTAATAACAGGATAAATATTTATGATTTATTAAATCAATATTTTTTAACTCATTACAATAAAAAGAAATTTTTAGTTTGAAAAATTTAAGATAATGAAAAGTCTTACCTTATTATAAACTTGTTTATTTAACAATGTAACAACATTGATTGGTAAAGATAACAATATTAATGAGACATTTTGGAAATGTATGATAGTATTATTATTTTAAAAACTAAAAAAGATGACATAGATTTTTTTGGTATAACAATAAAAACATTAAAATAATTATTTTTGAAGATGCATTTTCTTCAAAACAATGGTATTCCTAATAATAAAAGTAAATCATTATCATTATCATCATAAAAGTGATAGTCTTTTTCGTTTAGTAAAGGGTACTAATCTCAAATTTGTGTTGGAATAATAAATAGTGTGTTACAATATAAGGAAATTTGAACAAAATTTCCCAGAGTTTTTGTTTATTGGTGAAAGACCAAATGATAATATTTATAAAGAAGAACAGTCAAATAATATACCAATTATATATTAGTTGATAATTACTTTGATATGTATATACACTGTTATATATTTTTTTCATAGGAATGAAATTTTCACCATTTTAACTAAAAAAAAAATTAAAAGTAAATTGAATTCAAATAAATTTTGGAAAAAGAAAAAAAAATGCATAGAGAAAATAAAATTTTCAAGCTCAAAATTTATTGATATACATCATACAACTTAATTGCTTTTTTAATAGGAGTCATATATATTAGTAATTTTGTGTTTTTGATAAAATTAATAATTTTCCAATTTTCTTTATTCGTTTATATTATAACGATTTATTAATAGTCCCCAATAAATAAATTTAATGATTTTTTTAATTCTACTATTAAATTGCTAATAATAAAATAGAATTTACGGGCTGGACATATTTTAAAATAAAATATCTTATTCATTTATAAATTATAGCAAACAGTGAATTTATAATGAAATTATTATTATCAGTGTAAAATTGTAAAAAATGCAAAAAAGAATTAAAAAAAGAAACACTTGTTTTAGAAAACAATACAAGATGTATATCTAAATACTTGGGTTTTACTGGTTTATTTAAATAATTTTTTATTTATATGTAAATTTTTTTTTTGTTTAAAATGCAAAGTTTCTTTTATAGTGAATTTGTCGTGAGTAAATTTTTTTTTAATTATAAGAAATTTAATAATGATTTTATAAATTACTAGTGAAAAAGATATAAAAATTAAAAATTTTTAAAATTTAAAAAACTAAGTCTTAAGGGGGGAAAGGAACTTTTTTTTTTTTTACTCGATTTCGTTGTATTGAAGTCATGGGTTAAAGTTACATAAAGATTTGTCAAAAAAATAAAAATGTGAAAAAATTTTAATTGTAACACTTATAGAAAAAAAAACCCAAATGGCAAACCGAAAAACATTTTAATAATCACAAATGATAAAAGTAAGCCAAATTACCATCTATATCACTCGCAACATGTTGGCCACACCTGGGGGTAGTGGGGGTGGTGGCAACAATGTGGCTAAAAAGATGAAGTGCCCTGGGGCGGGGGGGGTGTTGGTGGCCACCTTGGTGGTGGTGGTGGAGGTGCTGGGGGTGGAATTTGCTGAGGCCACATCTTGGGTGGTGGTGGGTGGTGGTTCTCGGTGGGTATGGGAGCCACATCTTGGGGGGAGGGCGGGTTGCCACTCTTTTGGGGGGGCAATGGGGATATGTTTTGGTGGAGGGGGCTGTTGCCACATCTTGGCTGGGGGTGGTGGTGCTGGTGGCTACATCTTGGCTGGGGGGTGGTCTGGTGGCTACATCTTGGTGGGGTGGAGGTGTGAGGCCCCAAAAATTTGGTGGTGGTGAGGTGCTGATGGCCACATCTTGGGTGGGGTGGTGATGCTGGTTTTCATATGGAAAAATACAAAGTAATTGGGATTATCTTTGGTCTTAGATCCTTTTTGGGTGGGCCAACAATTCGTGTTGGGCCACAGGTACTCTTTTTTTTGGTCGCCACGTAAACTTTTTGGGGTAGTACAACCGTGGTGGAGGTGGGAATATTTGCAGGGCCCCTATTTTTGTCCTTATTTCTGAACAAAAAATACCAAACAACCCACAGCAGCTGCTGCCGCTGCTCTTTTTGCTTGTTTACCCCTTTCATTCCTTCTATTTTCCTTCTCATCTTCCTTAATGTTACGGGAAAATTTTTCTTCTTTACAGGCATACCCCTCTCTTTTCAATTTCCAGAAAGAACTGACTTGAATTATGAACCCCTGATTTTGCCTTTAATTTTTTTTATCCGTGTTACAGATACAGGAAAAAAATTTCATCAAGTAATTTTCCATTACATTTTTTAATAAATTTTTTGTAATAGAAATTTACATAAATTTCATTTTTTAAAAAATTTTTATAAAAAAAAATTTTGAGATAATTATAAATTTTTAAAACATAAAAATGTGTGTGAATAGGCAAACTTGCGATCTTGGCTTAAATACAACGCTCTCTTGCCATATAGGAAAATAAAATTTTGGTATCAAAAATTTTTGCCAAAATCTTCTGCACCAAATGAAAAAATATTTTTCACTGTGTTTGTTTAGTATTAAATTTGAAAACAAATTAAAATATATTTTTGGGGTTTTAGGCTAAAATAAATTGTTTTTTTATAAAAGGTTAGAATAATTTTTCTAAGATCCTTTGGGAAAAATTTAAAAAAATTTTACATTAACATTAATGAAAAAAATAATCAAAAAAGTAAAAGGGAAAAAATTTTAGAAAGGATTAAATTTTAAAATGAGTTCTTGCAAATTCCCAGTTTTACATATTGGGCACGAAAATACATTGTTTTTATATCATAGACGCTCTGAAATATCCCATATTTTATGAGTACACCTGCCGCGGGTTTACGTCACCCTGGGTTTTTTTTTAAATGACCAAAATTTCCTTATAGGAACAATTATTCGGGTACCTTTACTCTTTGTAAATTTTTCGACAAAATTTCTCGTAGCGCTTTTGAGAGTTCAAATTTCCCCCTTCAATCTTAATCAAACCCCAAATTTCTTTCACTCCGCATTCCACTCCGAATTTCAAAGTTTTTCCCACCCATTAAAAGCCCTTACTTTCAAAGCTGCTTTCACTCCCGTTTTAAAACCTTTTTATTTCAAATCATTTTTCCCTTTTCCCATTAAAAAACCTTCAAAATTTCATGTTTAGTATTGGGGTTTCAACAATTTTTGCTTGTCTTTGGGTTCAACAATTTCATGTCATCATTGGGTTTATCTCATTTCCCTTTTTAACTTCATCATAGAAATTCAACCATATATTGTCCAATCTAATTTAACATCTTTAATTTTAAAATTTTATAAATTTCGTTTAACATTAAAATTATCATGTCAATACTATGAGAAAATCAACCAAATTTATGTAAGATCTCTCTTGAGATGACCTAAATTTCAAACCATATTAAATATAAAACATGCTTTTTTTTCAAAAAAATTTTAACTTCTTTTCTGTCAAATTTTTTAGCAAAAGTCTTTAAAGTATTCCCAAGATAAATCACCAGCTAAAGGCAACATTACGCAAATTTTTTCCTTTTCTTACATTAACTTTTATTGATAAATTTAGTCTTTTTACATAAGCTTCTATAAAAGACAAAAATTTCCGAGTAATTATCTCCTCACTAAACTTTTGCCATTCTTCCAGACCATAAAAATCCTCCAAATGTATTTCTACATTTAACTTACTCCCAACTTCATTTAAAAAATAGTGAATAATATCCATCTTGTGGGAATCATTAAATTCTCCAAAAAAAAAATCCACAAAAGGGGTAGTAGATTCATAATGAGTTAAACAACGACCCATATATTCCACAAGCATAATCTTCATAAGATTATTAATATCTTCACATTTATCAGCAGGATGAGAGAGATTTTAATTTCTCTGGTTCAAATGGAAAATATACCTATTCTTGGGTAAAGAAGATATTCTTTTCTTTATCTCCGGGTAGAGAAGATCCTGAAATTGATAATTTCAAATATTTAAAAGCTGTAGAATCAGAAATGTAATCAGATGATCTTCTTATTGGTATACACGATGGCATCTTCAGTACTGAGTGTAGTTTTTCTTCTATGTCATCAATCTAAAAAACAAAAATCTGATATAAAAGATGTAATTTAACTAAATTTTTACTAGTTTAAAAATTATTAATTCATTAAATATTTAATTAAATTTTTACTAGTATAAAAATTATGATTCATTAAATATTTAACTAAATTTCTTAGTTTAGAAACTAACTTACCTTTTCTTTTAAAATGTAGAGAACCGCATCAGTGTCCAGTTGTCCATAGTTTTCAATTTCTGATACCGCATCAGTGTCTAAATGTCCATTTTTAATTTTAATGAATTATCGGATACTTGCAGTGGTAACAATTCTTGTTTTTGTGCATTTTCCAATCTTTCATCTTCTTTTTCAAATCTTTTATTAGAATTCATTTCTCACTAAAATACAACAAATTACGTAGTTAAGGTTAAATCTCTACTGAAATTTCATGAAGCCTTTGGATCCTTTATATATCACTCCATGTGGCAGTAGTCTTAGGAAAACCCCAAAACCCCTGTGCAGTATAAGGGATGATGACAAAAAAATCTTATTTATTTATTTTTAAAAATAAATAATAATTTATTACATTTTTTTCCCTTTTTTTTATTTAAATCTGTGTATATAAAATATATATTTAAAATAATTACACATAAAAGGAAAAGAAACATTATCTAGATAAAGTGAATTGGTTAAAAATTTTATTCAAAGTATATTACATTATATCCTGTACTGTACAAGTGAATTCTGTGTATTACATTATATCCTGTACTGTACAAGTGAATTCTGTGTTGGTAAAATTTTATTTGACCCTAAAAAAAATTATATGTACTGTAAAAATGAATTCTATGTTGGTAAAATATTTTATTTGATCCTAAAAAAAATTATATGATGATGAAAAAAATTATTTGGAGTCTATTCCACTAACCACATATGTCAATATGGAAATATTGTTGAGGCTACGATATACAACCAAACTGCCATTTTTACCTAGTAACTAATTTTCAGATTTCATTCTTAAGGTAAAAGAAAAAAAAAATATGAAAAAGAAATATATAAACATTAAAAATATACAAGATATAAACACTTAAAACTGAGAACCTAGAAAAATTATAGAACTTTGTCATACAAACATGACTTCTATCTACTAACTGGCAGTATTAATCTAGGTTGAAACACTGTTTCAATCTAAGTGAACCCTGCAAATTACTAGATAGAAGTCATGTTTGTATGACCAACCTGTACCTTTAAAAATGGAACTCAATAAATACTAGTTACAACTGACGAAACAAAAACTAAGCAAATCAGAGCTTAAAACACACACTTTATAATAAATGCATACAAATTTAAAAAGGGTCAAAGCATTATTTCCTTAAAAATAATAAAATTTCTGATTTTGAATATAAGTCCTTACATTTATGTAAAGTTACAGACGAACTCGATGGAATAATCCAGGTAGGATAGTGAGGAGCATAGGTTAGTATTACATTAGCTTCACTATAATTAATGAACTCATTTTTAATTAGAATTTGGAACAGAATTTCTGGGTAGAGTTTCAGTTGGTCCTGGTGGTGGTCCCGGAGAGTCAAGTAGCACAGGGACTTCAGCGATGGTGGTAATGGTGATTGTGATGATGGTGGTGGTGGTGATATACCTATTGATCTTATAATATATTTGTATTTGTCTTTAAGTGATACGATTAAATTATTTAGTATTTTTTTGCATAGTTTTGTCTTTGTATTTATCAAATAAATCCATAAAAATATAATTTACTAAGAAAATCAAATCAAATGTAAGGTATATTAATCCATATACTCTATCAGGTTGATTTTCAAAAGACCAGTTAGATTCAGACCAATTAGATTTTATTGCTACAAAAATATAACAACTATTATCATTCACTATTCGTAAAATTAATATATATTTACCTACATTAAAAGTGTAATTATTGATGTAATTATTAGTACTGTAAAATCTTTCATAACAATTAATGTAATACAGACAATTCACTTTTTCTTTAGCGGCTCTGAATTTCTTTACGTCATTTTCTTTCCACGCTTCATAGAAAATGTAAATTCGTTAAAATCCG
>NC_069485.1:23305501-23329809 GCF_026875155.1 Cherax quadricarinatus
AAACGGGCACAATAAAAGGGGAAAAAGGGAACTAGCCAAGTTATGAACTGGCACCTAGCCACAATTAAATTATTAACTGGCACCTAGCCACAATGAAATGAAAACTGGTTGGTCAATTATGGAATGACCCCCAAGTTTGAACTGGCACCTAGCCACAATGAAATGAAAACTGGTTGGTCAATTATGGAATGACCCCCAAGTTTGAACTGGCACCTAGCCACAATGAAATAAAAACGGGTTGGGTCAATTATGGAATGCCCCCAATTTTTGAACTGGCACCTAGCCACAATGAAATGAATAACTGGTTACCTTGTAAGACCCTTTACAATATAAACAATTACACTTTTTCATCTAAATATTTTCATTAATAAAATTAATACACTCATATGTTAAGTCTATCTTGTTATTTAATTTTTTAATTAATTCTTTTGTTTTTTTAATAGTTTCTTTTGCTTCTTTAACTATTTCTTTTGATTCTTTCATTTTCTTTAAAGTTAAATTCAGACCTTCATGAAGAATTTGACTTCCTTTTTTTCTTTTTAAAATACACCACTTAGTATCTTCATCATTAATTTGTTCAGTAATAGCATCATCCTCTTCTGTTTTTGTTATAGTATCTGTTTCTTCTGCTGTTTTTCTTATAGCATCATCCTCTTCTGTTTTTGTTGTAGTAGTGTCCTTTTCTTCTGCTGTTTTTCTTTAGTACTTTCATCATTAATTGTTTCAGTAATAGCATCATCTATTGTTGTAGTAGTAGTTTCTCTTTTAGTAGTTTTCATAAACTATGTAATTTTAAATCTTCTATTGTTTTTGTTGTAGTTGTAGTACTTTCATCATTAGTAGTAGCTTTTCTTGTATTTTTCAAAAACAAACCTCTTTTCTTTTAGTACTTTCATCATTAATTGTTTCAGAAATAGCATAGTCCGTACATTTCAGATTGTTTAAACGTCATCATTAGTAAACATATTCTTAACAGACTGCTCTACATCATCAGCATCACAATCAGATCTAAATTTTTTTTGGAGTATCCATTTCTTTAATTATTTTTCTGGGAGAGAATAGGAAAACACTATTTCTGAGAAAGGAAAAAGGAGATGAAGGCCGAGAAAGAGAAAGAGGAGTAAAATGGAGAAAAAAGTAGGAGAAAGAGAAGGAGGTGTAGAAATAAAAGAAGAAGTAGAGATAAAGGCCGAAAAATAGAAAAAGGAGTAGAAAGGGGGTAGTAGTAGTAGGAGATAAAGACCGAGAGAGCGCAAGAGAAGGAGTAGAAAGAGAAAGTAAAGTTGATAGAAGTATAAGATTATCTACAAAACTAGGGATAGTAGAACTAGTAATTGTAGTAGAAGTAGCAGTTGTGGTATTTAAACAAAAAAAGCAAGAGCAAGAGGTACTAGAAAGAGGAAGAGTTTAGGGAAGGAATAGGAAAAAATAAGGAGGAGGGGGAGTTTGAGAGGAGAATGGGAGGAGAAGAAGAAGAAGAAGAAGAAGAAGAAGAAGAAGGGGGAGGAGGAGGGGGTGGTGGGGGGAATAAAGAGGAGGAGGAGGGGTGGGGGGAGAGAATAAAGAGGGGGGAGGAGGAGGAGGAGGAGGTGTTTGAAGATTGGACAGAAGAAGGTTTTTATTTTCAAGAATTTTAGGAGTTGAGGGCATTTTCTTTTTATTAAAAAATTATTGTAATATCCATTCCACACACCTGAAATAAAACCCAAATAAAAATTAATATTTGATATTTTTTTAGTTCATTTTTTAAATTACAAATTAATGTTTCATATTTTTAGTTCATTTTTAAAATTTAAACACTTAATTTTTTTAAATAAAATATTGTTTTTTTAAATTTTATATACCTAAGGGTAATAATATGCCATATTTTTTATATACTCTAAGTAAATAAATTAAATAAAATGTACATAAAATTTATAAAATATATATAAAATTAACAATTCTTTTTTTTAGGTTTAAAATTATTTCATAGACTAATCAACCTATGACAGTTATAATCAATACTCTTAAAATATATAAGAATTGAAAATCACTGCCACAGGTTTATCTTTCCATTTCCGAAGAGTATGAAGAATCTTCTTTCTAACTTTGAACGAAAAATATTAGGTCAGTATTTAATTAATTAACTAACCTATTATTTTTTGTGCTAAAGTTAGTAAGGCCAATATCTAGTTTTTTTTTTCTCGAATTGATTGAAGAGCTGATGGTGAGTGTTGTTCCATTAATTTATTATAGTTTTCTCTCTTCTTAAATATATATATAAGAATGAGGGATACGATAATAAACTACTGGTCAATATCTAGGTATTCTGACTTACGTAATGAATTTATTGTAGAGCTGATTGAGTGTGGTTCAATTAATTAAACTTTAAAAAAACAAAAAATGATAGAGTAAATTAAATTAATTACTAAACTACCATTTTTCGTGAATAAAGTTAAATTTTTTATGTTCCTTATTTTCTTTTAGCAGCAAAGAGTATCAGAGTAATAAAACTTAAAAACGAGGTTATATTATAAAAAAAATAAATACTTTACTTACCATTTAAGGAGAAAAAGATATGTATAGAGATGATGGCAAGAGAGAGAGAGAGTGTGTAAAGTGAGATGCCCAAAGGGTCCACTTATATAGTTACAACGAGTTACCAAATGTTGCCATTTAAAGTTTTCACTGTTCACAAACAAAAATTTTTATTTTTATATTTATATTTTTAATGTTGGGAAATTCAGTACCAAATTCCATGTATTAAATAAAACTGAAATTTAATATATTGTATATTAAATAAAAATATTGTATTTTTTTGATTTTAAATATATGTGTTTTTTGACCAGTGATTATTTTTTTACTATTTTTATTATTGTTTTTATTCATAATTTAATTAGTTTCAAGTATAATCATCGAATGTTTGATAAAATCCAAAATTTTAAAAAACAAATATTCTATGCTATATGTTCATTCTCTTTAAAACGCAAATCATTTTGGAAAATTTAGTATCAAATTTCATATATCTAATAAAACAAGGACTAGATACATTGTATATTAAACGAGAATATCGTAGTATTTCTAATTTTAATATGCTTTTATTGCAGAAAATTTTCCAGTGGTAACCTCCCAAATCAATCTAATGATTCAAAAATAATTAGAGTGACATTGGTTAGTTTCTTTATCTTTTCAATTGTTTTTTTTTCCACAGTATTATTAATTTTATTTTTCATTAAAAGGGTTTTATTTTATCTACATCATTATCAATATTTTTGTTTAAAACAATTAGAAATCATAGTTTTTCTAAAGATATTTTTGACAAATAATAATAATTTTGTAATAGTTACATTTTTTAAAATATAATTTAATAATAATAAGTTTAAAATGACTTAAACCTTTTTTTATATTACTAATTAAAAATGTCTTGTTATTATATTTAGTAAAGAGTAGAATTAACAACTCGGAAATATTTGAGCCTTGAAAGTATTCCATTTTAATAAATGATTGACTATTCGCGCTTGTTCACATGTCATTAGAGTATTTTTAATTTGATTTTCATATAAAAAAGAGTAAATAAATATATCAGATTTCTGTATTATTAAAATTATAGGTGAACAAATTATAAGTCAAAAAAATCAAATACAATCTATAGAGAAAATCTATTATTTCAAACAAAGGAGAAAAAATTGATATTTTCAATATTAAATATAATAAATTTGACATAACGAAATGGCATATAATGCTGATTAGCACAACATTTAACAAATCCTCATAAAAAAATGTCTTTATGTTTTTTGAAGGAATATTCCTGAAATTAACATTTGATAACTCGTTTAACTAGTTATATATAAGAGGATACTTTACACTAAACACACCACCACCATCTTTATCCATATTCCTTTTCCTTCCCGGGGTAACTTATTTAATATGTATTTATTAAAATTTAAAATTAGTTTTGTTAATATTATTTTATTTCATGAGACAATTAATTAGGTTACCCTTGAAAATATATTTTAAGAGTTGATCATAACTTTTATAGGGAAATATAATTTTAAACTTAAAAACATTTAAACTTACTAAAAATATATAAAATATTAATTTTAATGTAATTGTTTATTTCAGGTGTTTTGAATGGATATTCAATCTACCTTTACCATTACTATTTTACTTTCTTTCTCCTCATTCTAACCTTTACCATTACTATTTTACTTTCTTTCTCCTCATTTAATTTTTCCTACTTCTATTCCTTCTCTTTCTCGGCCTTATCTCAAAAAAAAAAAAAATGGATTTTGATATAAAAAAAAGATTGCTGATGATTTTGGGGAAGATATTGCATTAATAAATAACTTTGCTAATAATGTGGAGCTAAATATTAATCATTTATATTTTAATGTAATTTCGCTGTTCGAATGTGAAACTCACTGTTAATAAAAGGTTAAGGAAGACGTAACTATTGCTAAAATGAATATTACTACAACAAAAACAGAAAGAATGAAACTACTTTAACAAAAACAGAATGGGATGAAACTACTACTAAAACAGAAAAGACTCAAACAGCAAAAACAGAAGTGGATGAAACTATAAAAAAAGGGAGACACTGGAAAAAAAAACTTCAAAGTGGTGTCTTTTAAAAAGAAAATATGAAAGTGATTGGAACGTACAACCTTAACAAGAAATTGAATTTTAATTTTAAAGAAAATGAAACATTCAAAAGAGTTAATTAAAAAACTAAATAGAAATATAAAATTCAATGTTTTAAGTGTCTTAAATTTGTTAAGGCAAAGTTTAAAAAAGGACTAAAAATGGGATTGCTCATATTGTAAAGACATAAAGGCTATCTAGGTTTCAAGGTAACTAACTATTTCTTCATGACTAGTTTGTTTTGTGGAGTGTAATAATGTCTAGGATAATAAATAAATGATTGTGTCAGTACAGTTTAAGACCGAGAGGGAGCACTTATCCTTGAAAGTGTTGTGAGATCCTCAGATATTGTTGAAATCTGATAAAATTTTAAAATTTTTGAAACAAAACATTTCTTTCTACATGTAGAATCAAATTCTTTTCCTCCAACACAAATAATTTTGGGAAATTCAGTATCAAATTTCATATTTCTAATAAAATCATATCTAGATACATTGTATATTAAACGAAATAATTGTGTTTCTGATTTTATTACATTTGGCCAATAAAATAATTTAAAAATAATTAAAGTTACATTGGTTAATTTCTTTATCTTTTCAATTATTTCTTCCACAGTATTATTAACTTTAGTTTCCATTGAAATGGTTATTTGGTCCTTATCATAATCAATACTATTTTTTAAAACAATTATGAAATAATATTCTTCTAAACTTTTTTCTGACAAATAATAATAATTTGTAATAGTTACATTTTGGAAAATATGATGTAATAACGACGAATTTAAATGGCATAAACCTTCTGTTATATTACTAACTAAAAATGTCTTGTTATTGTGTTCAGTAAAGAGTAGAATTAACAACTCGAAAATATTTGAGCCTTCAAAGTAATCCACTTTAATAATCTTACTTTTATTACGATGAAGATGATTGACCACTCGTGCTCGTTCGCACGTCATTAAATGATAAAAATCATCTGTAATTCGATTTTCGTATAAAAAAAGAGTATAATAAATTCTTATAAATATAAATTTTGACTCACCAAATCCATCACTGAACAAATTACAAGCCAAAAAAATAAAACATAATCTATAGAGAAAATCTATAATTTCAAATAATGGAGAAAAATTTGAAATTCGCATTAATAAATTTTAATAAATATTGAACTTCATTTTTATATTGACATAAATTTATTATAAAATTAAAGCTGATGACAACCATTAATGTAAAGTGGGTTATTAAGTAATCTAATAGCATATGAATAATGTGGATGATTATGAATTCTAATAAATCTTTGTTAAATTGGTAGATTTTATTATGCATTTCATGGCACTCAAGTTTTTTTAAAAGTTGAAATACTTTATTATTATTATTTATGAAATATAATCGAAAAATTTTTTACAAAAATGTGTGGATTTATCATTATTATTGTTACGTTCTTCTATCAAAGGACTTGGAATAATGAAAAAGGTTCTCTGCAATATCAATAATAGAGTTGATGAATGGCATATAATGCTGATTAATTATCACGTTTTGCCATTGCTTACAAACTGGAGCACAAAAATTTTAAACAAATCCTCATAAGGGATTGAGCAAAAATATTTGGAGGAATATTCTGATATTGCTGCCATGTTTATTTATAAGAAGATATTACTATAGTGTTGCTTTTTATAGTTTAATAAAAAAAAATTAAAATTAATTGATAATATATAATACATGCCGAATATGTAAAACTAAGAATCTAGAAAAAATACCAAACCCGAGCAAATTAATCATCAGAATTATAATAATAATCCAACAATAAAACTGATGTAAAGGTTTAAATATTTTCTTGTTATTTTCGTATTGATAAATGGATGGGAAAAATTTTTTGTAAAGTATACTATTTATTGTTGTCAATGTTTGTAATCTGATAAAATTGTAAAATTTTAGAAATGTTATCTTTTCTGCTACATGTATACTTATATTTTTTTCCTCCAACACAAAAAATTTTGGGGAAAATTTTGTATCAAATTCCATATATCTAATAATACCGTCACCTTTAAATATATTATATATTAAATGAAAAAAATTGTATTTCTGATTTAAGTAATTTTAAACTGGCCAGTAATTATAAAACAACCAATCAAATGATTCAAAAATAATTAGAGTAACATTAGTTTCTTTTATCTTTCAATTATTTCTTTTACAGTATTATTAACTTTAGTTTCCATTAACCTTTCATTTTCTTTTGTCCATATCATCTTCAATTTCTATTTTTAAAACAATTACGAAATCAAAATTTTTCTAGACTTTCTTTGACAAATAAAAAAAATTGGTAACCCGTTACATTTTTGAAAATATAATGTAATAATGACGAGTCTAAATAACCACACCTTTTTTTTATATTGCTAATTAAAAATGTCTTTTATTGTATTTAGTAAAGAGTAAAATTAACAACTCAAAAAAACTCGAGCCTTGAAAGTACTCCCTTTAATAATCTTACTTTTGTTTCGATAAAGATGATTGTACCACTCGCGCTCGTTCGCACGTATTAAATGAAAAGAATTATCTTAATTCGATTTTCGTAAAAAAAAGAGCATGGTAAGTAAACTAGAATAGTTTTTCATTTATTTCTTTATTGAACAAATTACAAGTCAAAAAAATCAAACATAATCCATAGAGAAAATCTATAATTCCAAACAATGGAGAAAAATTTGATATTTTTAATAATAAATGAATAAATATTTTAACTTCACATTTGTATTGACATAAACTTATTATCAAAATTAACTGATGACAACCGTTAATGTAAATGGGTTATTAAGTAATCAAATACATATGAATAATGTGGGTGATTTTGTAATTCTAATAAATCGGTTTTTAAATTGTAGAATTTTATTTTGCATTTCATGGTACTTCAAGTATTTTCAAAAGTTTGAAATCCGTTGTTATTATTTATGAAATATAAACAAAATTTTTTTAGAATGTGTAGATTCATCATCATTGGGTTATCTGTTTCTTTTGTCGAAGGGACTTTGAAATAATGAATAAGGTTTTCTGCAATATCGATAATAGAGTTGAAAGAAATGGCATATAACTGATTAATAATCACTTTTTTGCCATTGTTTACAAACTGGAGCACAAACAATTTAACAAATCCTCATAAGGGAGTTGAGCAAAAATGTTTTTGGGGGAATATTTCTGATATTGCTACCATTGTTTATTTATAAGAAGATATTACTATATGGGTTGTTTTTTATAGTTTAAAAAAAAAAAATTTACTTTTATTCAACTCCTTTATGAGGATAAAAGAATCATCTTTAATTCGATTTATGTATAAAAAAAGAGCATGGTAAGTATTAAGAAAAAGTTTTTTCCCTCTATTTCATTACTGATAAAAATTTATGATTTCAAAACAATGAAAAAAAATTATATTTTATTAAATATATTAATTTATTTAAAATATTATTCTAAACAAACATAATTAATAATATGAATATAAAAAATATCATTGTAAGTAAATTTACATCTAGACACCATTGTTTAAAATAAAAAGTTTCTTCAAAAATAATTTTTGTAATTGTTGATTTATACTCAAAATTTTCTTTTCCATCTATTACTGTTTGTTCAAAAGTAATAATACAACATAATTTTCAATTTATTATTATTAAAATTTCTATTTCTTTAGTTTTCACTAATATTACATTATTAAATGATGATAAGAATTCATCATAATCTATGTTCCAAACAAAAAATTTTCTTTGAGTAAATATCTGAATTAATACTTTATCAACATTATTCTCTTTATATACCCATTTTTAAATTTTGTCTTCAGCATTATTATTATTATTAATCACTCGTTTCTTCTTTTCACGTATGTTCACCATCATAAATTTTATTTTCCCAAAGAAAAAGAGCAGAGTAAAACTTTACAATTATCAATAAAATCACTGTTTTTGTAGAAAAATCATACATAATTCATAGAAAAAATCTATGATTTCAACGAAAGAAAAAAAATTTGATATTTTTAATATTAACCCTTTGACTGTTTCCCCACGTAAAAATACGTTTTTACGAGCCAATGTTTCTGACGTATTTATACGCATAAATTCTAGCAGCTTCAAATCAAGCAGGGGAAAGCTGGTAGGGCCCACATGTGAGAAATGGGTCTCCATGGTCAGTGTGCACCAAATAAAAAAAATCGGGGAGCCAGTGGTGCATTGTGGGAATGCCATTTCAGTTGTCCTTTTTCAGCATGTCTAGCGGTAAGAAATATGTGATTCCCTACAAATCTGGGACTCTTCTCTTCCCAAGTGATGCTCTAACACAGATGGAAGTGTTTAGTGAAGATCAATTTCATGATTTGGAGGAGTTTGAGACCAAAAGCAATGGAGGGGGAGGAGGGGGAGGGAGGGGAGGAAGAGGAGGAGGGGGAAGGAGGGGAGGAAGAGGAGGAGGAGGAGGAGGGAAGGAAAGGAGGAGGAGGAGGAGGAGGAGAAGAAGGAGAAAGAGGAGGAGGAGGAAGAAGAAGAGTAATAATATTGTTCCCCTTTAAGCAAGAAAAAAAAAAGTCCACCCCATGACAGTGACAAGATAAGGGGAGATAACATCTGATAAGAGCTGACTTTGATGAGCGTAAAGGAGGGTAATATTACATGACCCATCGGCCCTTTCCCCTTTGTTTTTGCTGGTAAAACAAACATTTCTGTCTGTCTATTTGTCTGTCTGTCAAGCTCCCTGTCTGTCCATCTAGCTCTCTGTCTCAGAGAGAGCCACAAGACTGTGTCATCACGTTTTACTCACATCTTCAACGAGTATAGCACTTTGGTCTGGATTTCTTGGGTTTTTACCCAGGTAATTTACACTATGTATACTTGTATTTAGGGGTACCTGTGAGACAGAGATAGGCAGACAGATAGAAAGAGAGACAGATTGAAAGATATAGAATGAGGGAGAAAGATAATAGATAGAATGGAGGAGGGGGAAACAGCGTCCGACCCCATTGTTTTGACAGGAGGTAGGGGTGAGTAATGAGACAATATGTCACTTTGACAGCTGCTGACTTCTGACTCAAAACAATTATAAGCCACACACTGGCACACAAGACAAGGAGAGGGGAAGGAGGAGAAGGAGAAGGAGGAGAAGAGGAGGAGAAGGAGAAGGAGAATAGAATAGAAGGAGAAGGAGAAGGAGGAGGGAGAAGGAGGGGGAGGAGGAGGAGGAGGAGGAGGAGGAGGAGGGGGAGAAGGAGGAGGGGGAGAGGAGAAGGGGGAGAAGGAGGAGGAGGAGGAGAAGGAGAGGAGGAAAGGGGGAGAAGGAGGAAGGGAAGGGAGGAGAGGGAGAGGAGGAAGAAGGAGGAGGAGGAGGAGAAGGGGAAGGAGGAGGAGGAGGGGGAGGAGGGGGGAGGGGGAGGAAAGGGGGAGGGGGGAGGAGGAGTGAGGGAGGGGGGGGGAGATTGTTGTTTTTGTAAACAAAGTTTTGTAAACAATAAAATGTAATATGTTGTGTGCTTAGGGTTTTAAAGAGTATAAGGGGGGGGGGGGGGGTGCACCTTATTGGTCTCATTAGGGGCCCCATAAGTTATTGAAAAATAAAATGTGAAAAACAAAAAACTTCAAATACAAGTAAACAAAGTTTACCGGGTGAGCGGGGAGCGCCGCTGTTTGCATACGCGGCTCATTTTGCAAACTTCACGGCACTAATCTCAGTAAGTACCGATGGCAAAAAAATTTTTTTGGGTAAAACACTCAAAAAAATTAAACATTTCATAAAAAAAATAATTTTTTTTTTGAAAATTTGGCGACATAGAATGACAGTTTTCAGAGAGGGGCCTGAAACAGTCAAAGGGTTAAATATATTAAATACTGAATTTCACTTACATCTCGACATAATTTTACTATCAGGGCTACAATACGCCAGCCACTGATTATTAGTGATGGTGGTTGTCGTTGTTGTTTAATTAATTCAACAACTGACAAATACATTGGGTGATTATGCATTTCTAATAAGTCAGTTGTTAAATTATAGATTTTATGAAATTTCGTACATTTAATTATTTTTAAGCGTGGAGGAAATGTACTCAATGTTTTTATATAATTAATATTATAACTATTGCCAATGGGACTTTGAAATAATGAATAATATTTTTTACAATATTGATAATAGAGTTGATGAAATGGCATATAATGCTGATTAATAATCACATTTTGCCATTGTTTACAAACCAGAACACAACATTTTAATAAGTCTTCATAAGGGATTTGAGCAAAAATTTCTTGGAGGATTATTTCTGGTATTGTTATCATTGTTATATAAAGTTAGTTTTAATGCGTTGTAAATATGTAATAAAATTAAATTATTTTAAATATGAAACAGGTAAAATATTTAAAAAAATAAAATAATTAATAAAAATATTAGATATATAAATTGAGATTCATATTTAGAGGTTCAATTACAATTTACAAAATAATGGCAGCAACAACAGTAGAAGAAATTCTCCAAGAAATTTTTGCTCAACTTCCATATGAAGATTTATTGAACTGTTGTTGCACCAGTTTGCAAGCAAATGGCAAAATGTGATTGTTGACAATCCATTTTATATGCCATTTCGTCAGTTATATTATCGATATTGTAAAAATTCTTATTCAAAATTTCAAAGTCCTATAGGTAATAATGGTGGTATTAATTCTACTAATTCTATAAAAATTTTGAAAGAAATCATCTTAAAATATCCTTTTCCTGTCATTACTGAATTTTTAAAATTGATTAAATATAAAAAATCCTGTAAAATTTATAATTTTAATGAAGACTTATTAGAATTACACAATCATCCAATGTATTTATCAGCTACTAATTATTGTATTAAATTTCTTAAAAAATATATATCATCAGTAGGTGGTGTATTATAAACCTTGATGGCAGTGATATCTCGAGATGTGAGTGAAATTCAATATTTAATGTATTTAATATTAAAAAAATCCAAGTTTTTATCTTTGGTTGATATTATAGATTTCTTTTATAGATTATGTATGATGTTTTTGCTTCATTATTATGTTTACAATTTATTTTATGTTCAACATTACAAAATTCACTCTGCTCTCTTTCTTTGGGAAAACCGTATATGCACAGGTGATGATTATTCAATAACGTGTGAACGAGAACGAGTGATAAATCATCTTTTCAGTAATGGTACTGAAGATATTATTAAAGTAGAGTATGTAGCTAGAGTAGACATTAATGATATTTTAATGCAAATATTTACCCGCTATAATAATAGAAAGTTTTTGATAATAAAAATAGGTGGTGATTTATCAATAATTCATCAATTTAAAAATGTAACATTGATAACTACTAGAGACATTTTTAATAATTCATTAAAAATAATATATGATTGTATTATAGTTTTAAATACCAAAATACAAAAAATAAATGAAAAAGATATTATTCAACTTAAACCTAACACTACTAAAATAATGATTTTTGAAAATTCATTTTATTCTAAAAAATGGCATTCTAATAATAAAAACATAGAAATACCTTTTTGGTTTGATAAAAAAATACTGGAAGATCTCAACCCTTCTTTATCATCATTAGAATCAAGTCTTTTTCGTCTAGTACAAAGTACTAAATCCCAAGACTTATGTTGGCTAATGAATAGCACATTACAGTTTTTAGATTTAGAAAGTAAGTTTCCAAGAGTATTTGCTATTGGTGAAAGACCTTCAACTATGAGAATTAAACTTTTTAAACAAGAAAATAATATAAAAATTATATTAGTTAATAGTTATATTTGTTTATATTATTATTGTGACAAATATCTAAAAAATAAAACTATCACCATTTTAACAAATAAAAAAAATTTAAAAAAAGATTTAAATTGGCTTGATAAATTTCAGAGAAAGTGGTTTCAAGCTCAACAATATATAGATATATCTAATATTGTTAATTATAAAAATTTTGATCCTGGGTCTATTTATATTAGTTTATTTTCTGATATTGATGAAATTGATGATATTGATGAAATTAATAATTTTAGTGTTCAGTTATGCAAAAATAATCCTGAATACTACTTGTATTCTTCCATTGCAATTGCTAATAATGTAAAATGTATTGGATGGAATACAAGTTTTCGACATTATACAATATCTTCATATATGTTTACTCAATTAGTCACAAAAAAAGAATTTAAGAATAAAAAATGTTTTGTATGTGATAAATCATTAGAAGATGAAATTCTCGCTTTTAGAATACAATTTTCTAAATTTAAAACACCTAGATTTACATATAATGATATTTTTAATGATGATGATGGTGTTAATTATAAGTGTTTACCATGTGATAAATTTAAATATGTAAAATATTTTGGTAGATCCTACACTTATGAGGAATTGATACATTCTGTTATTAATATGGGACATGAGGATTTATGAATATAATAAATTGCTAGTAAATATGAAAAATGCAATTTCTTAAGTTCATATAAGATCTTTACACTATTTTTTTTATAAAATCATGATGTAAATAAAATGCATTCATATAATCTTACTATTATTTAATGAAAATATTTTAAAAATATATAGGTTGAACAATAATAATGATAAAGAAACTTGAAAACTATTTAGTTTCTCATCCCTTCTCTTTAAAAGAGGTTGTACTTCCTTTACTAAAAATATAATGGAGAAGATCATTTCTACAGCTGAAAAATTGATTGAAATAAATAATGAGCTCATTAAGTTGAGTAGACAAATAATCAAAGAAAATGAAGAACTAAAAAAAGAAATTAAATATATTACAGAATTTATGGAAAAAAAAATAAAGGAATTTGAGAAAATTGAAAATATAATAGTAAGTAACATTTATTAAAAATGTTTTAACAAGTATAAATATATGTACAGGATTGTGTATAAAGTATTGTATATTAAAAAACTTCATTTTCTCATTATATTATATAATAATTATTAATTATTTTTCTTTATACAGAACAACTGTTTGACTGAAGAAGAAATAATCATTGATTAAGTGGAAGAATAATATGGAGAAATTTCATTATCCAAGCTTTTATGAAAAATTAAGAACTTATAAAATAAAAAATGAAAATGAAGAAGCTTTTATGGCTTTTATGAAAAATAAAGAACTTATGAAATAAATGAAAATGAAGAACTTAACCTGTTTCTTTACTTTTTGCACTCATACAAATACCACTTATTATGTGTAATTGATATTGTTAAAGATTCCATTGTTTATTTATAATTGAAATGCAAATAAATTTTAAATTTTTGTGGAAGATTTCTTTTCCATTTTTAAAAGAATTATTTTAATTATTACATATTTATTGGATTGTCAAAGGATAGGATAAAACAATATAATTTTAGAATATTATTTATTAATTATTTATTATACATAAATTAAGAATATTTCAGTAAAAAGTAATTTATTATTCTTTAATGTTCGTTTCTATGTAATTTAAAATTAGAAAAATCTTTAAAAGAAATATCACAAATACCACAAATAAATAATGTTTCTTTTTTTATTTCATCAGTTTGCTGAATAGATTCTGGGTTTGGAGATAATGGTGATTCTACTATAAAGTGTTCAGTTTTTTTATGTAATTTAAGATTAGAAAAGTCTTTAAAAGAAATATCACAAATACCACAAATAAATAATGTTTCTTTTTTTATTTCATCAGTTTGCTGAATAGATTCTGGGTTTGGAGATAATGGTGATTCTACTATAAAGTGTTCAGTTTTTTGAATTGACTGTTTTTTAATTAATTCTTGTTGAATTATTTTAGTTGAAAGAGTAGTTTGAATTGGAACTGCTTCTTGTTCTGTAATTAAAACTACATTTTTTTCTTTTCGTAGGTCGTAATTCTCCGCTGGATAATTTAAAATTTCTTGTCTTTGAGTAGTTTGAATTGGAACTGCTTCTTGTTCAGTAACTGAAACTACTTGAGTAGTAGTGTGGGTTAAAACTACAATTTTTTCTTCTGGTCTTTGGGTAGTTTCGGTTGGACTTGCTTGTTGTGCTTCTTGCAAAGAATACTGTAATTTATAAATTAAAATAATATTAATAGTAGTAATTTGGTTATTATACCACATAATTTATCTTTAATATTTTTAAAAAATATAAATAAGTATAATTTACCATACTGTACTTCTAGCCAGATGAAACTAAGATAAGTATTCCAAGCTTGATCTTATATAGTAGTCGTCGTCTGTGCATATTCTTGTCATATCCTTCCATACAGTCGGTCGGTGTTTATTTTATAACAGAAGCTTTATTCCTTACATTTATATAAAGTTAAAAGACTACCTTAATGAAGGCAGGAAATCGAGGATAATTAATCAGGTATACTCTTTAGGTAGATATCCAAAAAAAAACAAATTTCTAGGTAGATAAAGAACAACTTCATAATAAGTCGACAGGATTTTACTTAAGTACAGGCTGTATCTCGTCCTGTTTTTTAACTGGTATCTGTTTATATCAGACTAATATGACAAACAGGATGTAGAATCTGGGAGTTGTTTTTGTATTCATGGATAATTTTGATCTAAAAAATGTAATTTAGATTTACACTACCATACATATTATTCTAAGTATAATAATATTACTACAGTATTACAAACTGGAATATATGAATTTAAGAAAAGACTGTTCTAGAGTATATTTTTCGCTTCTGTCATTACATCTGTAATAAGATCGCTTTTTTTCTTCAACAGAAAAGATTTTTGGAAAATCATCAGTTTTATTTTTTAATCGTAAAATTGATTGTTCACTTTCACTATATTTGTTACATATTAAACGAAAAATTGGTAAATTTGATAATTTATAAATCTGATTACATTTTTGAGGCTGATTACATTTTTTATGCCAATCAAAATATAATTGAATACAATTACAAATTATAGTAACACAATTAACATTGTTTGAATAAGAGTATATTATAATAAAATCATTTAATGAATTATCAAAATTATTTATGATACCTACGTTTTTAAATTTGAATAAAGATTTGTCAATAATTAAGTAGTTTGTATAAATTCAAAACTTATTGTTACTGTAGCTACTAAAAATTAAAATTAATACTTCAAATATGGTATTTTCACTTATAAACTCCACATTAATAATTTTGTCATTGTTACAATAAAAATGATTGATTAATCATGCTTGTTCACATGTCATTAATGGAGAGCCAATAATTCGATTTTCCCAAATAAAAAGAGTAGAAAGAATTTTACAATGATAATAATCGGAAATTGACAAACTTTTATGATTATAGTAAATATTCAGAAAAAACAAACATAATCCATAGAAAAAATCTATAATATCAACTAATGGATAAAAATTTGGTATTTTTAATATTAAATATAATAAATACTGGACTTCACTTACTGTTTCAGAGATCACACTCATCGATATTATAATATTATAAAATGACTGGAGTTTTCCAAGAAATTCAACAGCATATGAATAGTATGGATGAGTATGTAATTCAACTAAGTCAGTTTTTAAATTATAGATTTCATTTTTATGTTTATATTTAATCATTTGTAAAAATTTAAATACATCATAGTCATCCATGAATGGTTGTAAAATTTCAATAGCACAACTATTATTACCAAAGGGACTTCGAAATTTTGAGTAAGGTTCTTTACAATATCTATAATATAATTGACGAAGTGGCATATAATGCTGATTAGCAATAATTACATTTCTCCATTGCTTACAAACTGGAGCACAATAGTTCAATAAATCTTCATAAGGGAGTTGAGCAAAAATTTCCTGAAGTAATATTTCTAATGTTATTGCCATAATTCTTGTATTGAGAGTATAAACAATTCAATTTGATTTTGCTTAAAGATCTAATCTATATTATTTCATATTTATTTCTTTGATGATATAATTTCACAAATATTACAAACAAATGTTTTCTTTTCACCTAATTTCTGAATAAATTCTGGGTTTGATGATGATGTTGATGTTGATGATGATTCTATTTTTTGTTCAGTTGTTTGAACTGACTGTTCTTTACTATTTAATAATTCATGTTGGATTGTTTGGGTTGAAACTGTTTTTTGTAAGATATTTTCATAACTACCCTGTAAACTTTTAGTTTGAATTGAAACTTCTGTTTGTTCTTCTGCAATTGGAACTACTTGGGTAGTTAGAGTTGGAAATGCTTCTTGTTGTTGTTCTTGGGTAGTTTTAATTGGAAATGCTGTTTCTTGTTGTTCTTCTTGAATAGTTTGAATTGGAAATGCTGTTTCTTGTTGTTGTTCTTGGGTAGTTTGAATTGGAAATGCTGTTTCTTGTTGTTGTTCTTGGGTAGTTTGAGTTTGAAAAGCTTCTTGTTGTTGTTGAATATTTCGAATTGGAAATGCTTTTTTCCTCTTGGAGGGAATACTGTGATTGATAATTAATAACTGGATTATTATATAACATAGTATCTGACCATTCTCTAGTGGGAACTGATTTAGATAATTGTTGATTAGGAGGATATTTAATTGTTGAAACAACTTTATAATACTGTGGTAAATTAATTTGACTGCTATACCTCACAATAGGAACTTCTTCCTGTTGAATAATAGGAACTTCTCGAATTAGTTGATATTTTTGAGTTGTTTGAATTGAGAGTGCTTTTTCTTGTTGATGATTAATTTGGCTGGTATACTTCACAATAGGAGCTTCTTGAATTGGTGAATATGAATATTGTTGATGATGAGCTTCTTCAATTGGTGAATATAGATATTGTTGATGATGAGCTTCTTGAATTGGTGAATATGAATATTGTTGATGATGAGCTTCTTCAATTGGTGAATATGGATATTGTTGATGATCAGCTTCTTGAATTGGTGAATATGGATATTGTTGATGATGAGCTTCTTGAATTGGTGAATATGGATATTGTTGATGATGAGCTTCTTGAATTGGTGAATATGGATATTGTTGATGATGAGCTTCTTGAATTGGTGAATATGGATATTGTTGGGTATGATTATCATGTTGGATAATTTGAATTTTTGGAAATTTTTTGATATTATACTGTGACCAATCATGTTGATTAATCATGTTGTTGTTGTTGTTGTTATACCATATCTGAGGATTCTGTAAAAAAAAAGGAAAACCACATTTAAATATATTTTTTTAAATAATTTTTAAAATAACATTTAAAAACTTAATTAAAAAAAAAATAAAAGTACAACATACCATATTATACTTCCAACAAAAAAATGACTTCTAATTTTCCAAGCTTGAACTTATATAGTAGTCTGTGTACAACATTCTTGCCACATTTTTTCATACAACCAGTTTTTTAAATAATAAATGGAAAAATATTCTTTTATAAAGAAAATTAATTATTAATAATACAAAATATAAATTTATTATAATTTTTTTCACATTTTAAACATAAATAATAAAAATCATAATTCTTAAAACTATTATTAGTAATATAAGTAAATCTAGGTATTATGAAATCTCTGTGATATGATGTTCTAAGTGCAAGACTTTCATTTTGTAATATTTTTTCACAACTTTCACACTTTTTATTCATAAATTCATTATGAGTAACTAATATATAATTAGAAGAAATATAATTATTTATATAATAAGTATTATCCAGAGCTCTCATATATTCTATAAATTCAGTTGCTAGTGAAATAATACCGTAAAATTCATAATCCAACACATAATATTGATTATTATAAAACCGAACGATAAAAAAAGTTAAATTAATTTTATCAAAATTATGTAATAAACTAATATATACTGATTCAATATTATTATTATTATTATTATTATATTATTACATATATCTATACAATTTTGAGAATTAAACCACCATCTCTCTGGTCTTTGCTGATACCATTGTAAAAATTTTTGTAGTCTTTTATTTATTCCATTAATCCATTTAATGTTGTTACATAAATATCTATCTAAATCATTCTTATCTGCTAAGACATTCACTGTTTGATTTCTATGATAGTTTTGACATTCATTATATAAAATTGAATAACTATGACCTATTTCTAATATTTTTTGATTTTCTCTTTCATAATGATTTATAGGAGGTCTTTCTCCCACAGAAAAGATTTTTGGAAATTCAGTTTCAAAATATTTATTGTATCGAATAGCATATGTCATTAACCAGTAAAAATCTTGAGATTTTGAACTTTGCACCAATCGAAAAAGTATTGGTCGTTTTGACAATATTCTAGTTTTTTTTATTTTTCTAAAAGCAGAAAAATAATAATTATACGATGAAAATGGATCTTCAAATACAATTATTGAAGCATTAGTTCGTTTTTTTATATTCACCATTAATTCTTTTACATTACTATAATATTGAATTTCTATAGTTTTTAATAAAATAATAATAAAATTAAAATTTGAATTATTTATAGTATCAATAGCATCATAATATTTTTTAAAAGTTACATTTTTAAAAGTGTGCAACAATAATGTCATTGACGAATTCATTTCATCATTTTGTAAAATTAAATTTTTTTTTTATTATACGTGTTAAAAATAATAGTTAATATTTCATCAATATTTACACCAGCTACATACTCTACTTTAATAATTTCATTGTCATTCTTACAATTAATAAGATGATTGATTAATCTTGCTCGCTCACATGTTAATAAAAATGGAAAAGGAGATTCATAATTAATAATACGATTTTCCCATAGAAAAAGAGCACAATGAATTTTATAGTGATGTGTGTAAAAAAAATAATCACCACTATAGTAATATCCCAAATAAATCAAACATAATCCATATAAAAAATCTATTATATCAATTAAAGAAAAGAAATTGTTTATTTTTAATGTCAAATACATTAAATATTGAATTTCACTTATATCTCTAGAAAGAAATACCATTAAAGCAAGAATACGCCAATAACTAACATGTGATTGATATTTGAAAAAATCAATAAAATCTAAATATAATGGATGATTATGCAGTTCAGTCATTGTTAAATTATAATAAATTTTGTAAGATTTATTAAATTCAATCATTTTTAAAAGTTGATTCATAGTATAATTATCATTATTACATCTTTTTAAAAAAAATGGTCGTAAAATTTCTATAGAATTTGTAGAAGTTACAATATTACTATTATTATTACCTTTACCTCCTAAGGGACTATTAAATATCGAATAAGGATCTTTAAAATAACGATAATAGAGTTGACGAAGAGGCATATAATGAGGTTCATCTATAATCACCTCTTCATCCATCTTACAAACTGGAGGACAATAATTTAATAGATCTTCATAGGGAAGTTGAGCAAAAATTTCTTTAAGTAATTCTAATGATAATGTGGCCATATGGTTTTTATAAATAAATAAATAGTTATATCACACTTAAAAATTTTATATACTCAATTATGAAAAAAAAATGAAATATACTCTGAATAAAAATTTTAACCATAATAGAAACTAATTCACTCACTAAAAAATTTATATGGATAGCACTCCAAAAATCTATAGGGCTCCCAGAATGGTTTAAGTATTTTTACTAACCTCTCATCATTAAGAGGACTTTCAAATTTATAAGACAGTATTTTCAGGGATTCAATTACATTATATACTTGTTGGTTCCATTCTTTATAACTTTCTCCGACTTTAATAAATTTTGGAAAATCATCAGTTTCCAAATTATCATCAGCAGTTTCATTTTTAATACATAATAATTTACCATGTGGTGTTATATTTCTCTCTCGATAATTACGCAAACGAAAAATTGGTATTTTTGTTCTTCTTCTATAAAAAAATTTTATTTTTTTTATTATCACACCGCCGATTCCCACCAAGGCAGGGTGGCCCGAAAAAGAAAAACTTTCACCATCATTCACTCCATCACTGTCTTGCCAGAAGGTGCTTTACACTACAGTTTTTAAACTGCAACATTAACACCCCTCCTTCAGAGTGCAGGCACTGTACTTCCCATCTCCAGGACTCAAGTCCGGCCTGCCGTTTCCCTGAATCCCTTCATAAATGTTACTTTGCTCACACTCCAACAGCACGTCAAGTATTAAAAACCATTTGTCTCCATTCACTCCTATCAAACACGCTCACGCATGCCTGCTGGAAGTCCAAGCCCCTCGCACACAAAACCTCCTTTAAAAACCCCTCCCTCCAACCCTTCCTAGGCCGACCCTACCCCGCCTTCCTTCCACTACAGACTGATACACTCTTGAAGTCATTCTGTTTCGCTCCATTCTCTCTACATGTCCGAACCACCTCAACAACCCTTCCTCAGCCCTCTGGACAACATTTTTTGGGAATCCCACACCTCCTCCTAACTTCCAAACTACGAATTCTCTGCATTATATTCACACCACACATTGCCCTCAGACATGACATCTCCACTGCCTCCAGCCTTCTCCTCGCTGCAACATTCATCACCCACGCTTCACACCCATATAAGAGCGTTGGTAAAACTATACTCTCATACATTCCCCTCTTGCCTCCAAGGACAAAGTCTTTGTCTCCACAGACTCCTAAGTGCACCAGTCACTCTTTTTCCCTCATCAATTCTATGATTCACCTCATCTTTCATAGACCCATCCGATGACACGTCCACTCCCAAATATCTGAATACGTTCACCTCCTCCATACTCTCTCCCTCCAATAAAAAAAATACTCATGAAAACATCTATTAAAACATTTAAAAATAATTATGGGAAAATTTATTAAATTTTTTACCTCTTCTAGTATTTTTGACGAACAAATTAAAGAAAAAACTATTAAAAATCGTGTTTTTTTTTCATAATTTTTTAATGAGTTATAATTATTGATCATAGTTACATTTTTGAACAAATGTAACAATGAATTTTTGAAAAATTTATCTAACAACTTATCTTCTTCAGATATAATAATTAAGAACTTCTTATCAATATGAGTATTAAAAATTAATAATAATATCTCAAATTTATCAAAGATGATTTTCTTCACTTTGAAATTTGACCATAATAATTCTGTTGTTGTTACAATAGAGACGATTTACCACTCGTGCCGTTCACATGTCATTAACAAACAACCATTAATTATTGGATTTATTCGATTTTCCCAAATGAAAAGAGTAGAATGAATCTTAATAAGATTATAATGTGAATCCTCTTTTGAAATTTTCAAACTTTTGTGGTTATAGTAACAATTCAAAAACATCAAAGATAAGCCGTAAAAAAAAATCAATAATATCTATTAATGGATAAAAATTTGGTATTTTTAATAATAAATATAATAAATACAAGATTTCACTTATTTGCTCAGATAGTATTATTATAAATATTATAAGAAGATGCCAATCATTATTGTTGTAGAACGATTGGTGATATACCAGCAATGCAGCAGCATGTTTGTAGTGTGGGTGAGTGTGCAATTCGATTAAATAAGTTTGAAAATTATAGGTTTTATATATTTGATTTTTATATTCAATAATTTGTAATAAAAATTGACATACATAGTCATCTTTGTTTTTGTTTTTTCGAAAAAATGAGCGTAAAATATCAATAGCACTACTACTATTATTACCAAAGGGACTTTTAAATTTTGAATAAGGTTCTTTACAATATCTGTGATATAGTTGAAGAAGTGGCATATAATGCTGATCAACAATTACATTTCTCCATTTCTTACATACTGGAGCACAACAGTGTAATAAGTCTTGGTAAGGAATTTGAGCAAAAATTTCTTCGAGTAATTTTGTTGTTATTGCCATAATATTTTATAGTCTAGTAAAAAGTCTTAATATTCTTTTTATACATTCCTATTTTAAAAATGTAATTAGAATATGTGTTGGTAAACATTTATATGAAGGCAAAATTATATATATGATTACAAAATATTTTTTATTATAAAATTTAATATTTTTTGTACAGGATGTAACATTCTGTTTCTCAAACAATATAATTTTTTTTTTCATGATCATATATTTTTTTTAGGATCAAATAAAATATTTTACCAATAAAGAATTCACTTGTACAGTACAAGATATAACATCCTCCTGTTCAGATTTAATTCAATATGAATATTAGAAATTAATAATATCTCAAAAGATAATTTTGGTGACAATAATTTTGTCATTATTGCAATATGGATGATTTACCACTCATAATATTAACAATAATATATAAACCTTATTATTGGGAGGAAACTGTAAAAAATAGTAAAATTTTCTGATTTTGAATTGAAATATTTCTTGCATTTATCTAAAGTTAAAGATGAACTTGATGGAATAATGTGGGTAATGAACTCATTCTTAATTAGAATAATCATATAATTTTTTTATGGTCATATAAAATATTTACCAACACAGAATTCACTCCATGTGGCAGTAGTCTTGGGAACCCCCCTGTACAGTACATGATGTAACATCCTGTTTCTCAACTTGACAAACAATAGAAATTTTTTTCATGATAGAATTTTTTATGGTTACACAAAATATTTTTACCACACAGAATTCACATCCATGTGGCAGTAGTCTTTGTTCAGTGATTACAAAATATTTATATGATAATATGAAATTTTTTTACCATAATAGAAAATTTTTAACCATTATTTCTTAAGTAATTCTAATGATAATGTGGCCATATGGTTTTGATAAATAAATAGACAGTTAAATCACACTTAAAATTTTTATATACTCAATTATGAAAAAAAAAAAATGAAATATACTCTGAATAAAAATTTTAACCATAATAGAAACTAATTCACTTTAGGTAAAAAATTTATATCGATAGCACTCCGAAAAAATATAGGGCTCCCAGAATGGTTGAAGTATTTTACTATCCTCTCATCATTAAGAGGACGTTCAAATTTATAAGACAGTATTTTCAAGGATTCAATTACATTATATACTACTTGGTTCCATTCTTTATAACTTTCTCTGACTAAAATAAATTTTGGAAAATCATCAGTTTCCAAATTATCATCATGTTTTATATTTCTCTCTCGATAATTACGCAAACGAAAAATTGGTATTTTTGTTCTTCTTCTTGTTCTTCTATAAAAAAAATACTCATCAAAACATCTATTAATACATTTAAAATTAAAACAATTATGGGAAAATTAATTAAATTTTTTACCTCTTCTTAGTATTTTTAATGAACAAATTGAAGAAAAAATTATTAAAAAATCGTGTTGTTTTTCATAATTTTTTAATGAGTTATAATTATTGATCATAGTTACATTATTTTTGAACAAATGTAACAATGAATTTTTGAAAAAAATATCTAACTTATCTTCTTCAGATATAATAATCAAAAATTTCTTATCAATATCAGTATTCAAAATTAATAATAATATCTCAAATTTATCAAATATAATTTCTTCACTTTGAAATTCGACCATAATAATTCTGTCGTCGTTACAATAGAGATGATTTACCACTCGTGCTCGTTCACATGTCAGTAACGAACAACCATTAATTATTGGATTTATTCGATTTTCCCAAATGAAAAGAGTAGAATGAATATTAATGAGATGATAACGTGAATCCTTTTCTGAAATTTTCAAACTTTTGTGGTTATAGTAACAATTCAAAAACATCAAAGATAATCTATAAAAAAAATCTATAATATCTATTAATGGATAAAAATTTGGTATTTTTAATAATAAATATAATAAATACAGGATTTCACTTTATTTTCTCAGATAGTATTTCATAAATATTATAAGAAGAACCAATCATTATTATTGAGAA